>OMNW01018960.1:1902-13705 GCA_900303245.1 Selene dorsalis | reverse complement strand
ACACAAATTGACCTCAAATTAACTTTGAAGGTTTGGTGAGAGCAGTAGATAAAGAAGAAGCCTGTCTTCCACTCCCCTCCCAGATCACATCCTCCTCCATCTCTCTCTTTCCGTCTGTTAGAGCTGGCATGGAAACAAATCCGCAGACTGTTCTCTGCCTGCGAGCCAATCTTTTTTTAAATCTAATTGGCCCAGGATCTCTTTTATGACAACACTTAATCAGACGGCTTTGTTAAAGTGACAAAAATAATGTGCTTAAAATGTCTGCATTGAATTTGGCACAAATCAAAAAAATGTTTATTATTAAGAAAAAGACTTAACAATTTCTTTTTGAAAGCCTCTCTTGCAATTTACAAACACATCTTCCAACATGGAAACGTACAGCACAATTAGTTTCAAATATCCGATCTGTATCCTGCTGGTGTAAGAGGCTTGTGACATATAAGCAAGTATGTAAACACATCATTATACAGCAAGTGCTCAAATCCTTATACTGTAAATTATTTGTACAATAAATACCAGTCTCCTGGTTTGTTACATCCGACACACTTCCACTAAGTATAAGAACAACATCCAACGACATCCAAATTCCTACCAAGGTTCAGTGAACTAGTGTAGTCTTCACTGCAGGGAACCTTATCAACCTGGGCCACTCCTTCACAAAAATGTTTTCATAAGTGGGAAAGAGAGTTACCAGTGATTATTACAGGTTTAGTATCTTTAAGACAAATGTGTCCACCACAAATATCAGAGACATTCTCTCAGTTTCAAAAGTTTGAGTAAACCTATTCAGCCCACCACATCTTAATAAATCTGTCTTTGAATACTAAAAAAAGCAATAAAGAGAAGCTGAGCTGGATATATGTATCTGTGACCTCCACATCATTATGACAGCAATTTTAATAAAGTATTACATTACAGTACAACACAATTAACAATACAATAAGATTGTTTTTTCTCCCATTACTAAATGTACTGCTGCTATTTGATTGTTTGGTGATTGTATGACAGATACAGACGGTTGGCTGAAGTTGTTAATAATGAATTTTTTTGTTGAGTCTGTGAGAAATTTGTAAACACAGTTGGTAATTTTTCAGTTTCTCTGTCTTTGTCTTTGGAAGTGATAAAGGTGGGTGTGCAAATAAAACTGATGCTGGAAAAAAATATTGGGAACTGTGAAATGGACAAAGATGGAAAACCAGAGGACTTAAAAGTGGCAGAGAAAATGCCCTCTTTCTGTTGCATTGTTGTCTGCTAAGAGAAAAAAAAAAAGATTTACAGTGATGCCAAGCAAAGGACAATTCAGACCTTTTCAAAGGTGTGAATTTAACAGCCTGTGGGTGAGGAAAGTTCATCAAAAAAAACTTCAAAGCAGCAATGCTCCTGTGGTCGTCAGGCGCTTCTCTCTGCAGGAAACTTTAGACGAAAAACACCTGACAGAAAAAAGAAGCAAAACACCACTGGCTTTTCCGCTCACAATGACTTTAGCTTAAGCTGTAGGAAACTAAAAAACGCACAGCAGGACCTGGAAAAACTATTTTGGTTTTTGCTTCGGATTTTGCCCACAGAAGAATTGGCTCAGGAGCCCTCCAGGACGCCTTGAAGCTCTACATTACCTGTGGAATGGGAGTGGTCGGCGAAAACTAATTATCAGGACCCTACACAGGAACAGACAATGCTACAGCTGTGAAGGGTAGCAGTGAACGTGTAGATGGGATTCTTGACCTATATAAAGCTGGACGGGGCGCTAAATATAGCGCTGGCTAGTTTTCGCAGAGGACAGATGTTAGGACATGGGACTGTAATAATGTGGAATGCCAGCTCTCAAATTGACACTGCCGGTCCAGCTTTTCATTGCAGAGGAATGACATTATCATGTGACTCAGCAGTAATTGTACATTTTGCAACTGAAGGACTGACTCAATCAATAAGACTACACTGCAGGCATTGTTCATAGAGCTGGCAATCACCAGGGGACTCTGTACTGAGCACACACTTGTCTGGACCGCTTGAAGTATATTCCCAAAGAAAAAGATGCCCTGGTTTCCTCTTGATGAAAGAGACTTCAACGAAAAATATATATTCAGTCTCAATCTAAAATTAATGCAAAACAGCCTGTGTATCTTGTATTCAAGTTTTATATAAAAAATAATATCTGGCTAGTACTTACATTAAATATTTTTCTTCCTGGCAGTGGCATGTTCAGAACTTTTTTATGCTTGAAAGGCCGAACAAGCATCAGATTTTCAATCAAAACAAGCTGATTTATCTGGAATAAACCAGTGTGATCAGTCTCTACAACATGCAAATTTATGCAGTGTAAAAAAATCTGTTTGTCTGCTGCAATACATCTGTAATGCGCAGAATAGGAGCTATGTCAGGGCAAGATGCATACTTGCACAAGATTTGTGAGTTTCAACACATCCTATTTGTTCCACTTCCATCACACACACTCCTGTGTTCTTGCATGACGAGAACTGTCATCACACCACATTTACCTTTATGTCAGTGCTTAACCAGTGCCAGAAACAGTCTGATATAAGCTGTTTTCACAGACGAAGCAAGGTGGAAAGAAATATCCAGAAGGGATGTGATTCCTTTAACCAGTGACATCACGACTGCATGGGACTCAAGAGTGAGCAGTCGACTGTTGAAATTCTGTGTGCATTTCACAGAATTTCAACATAGCCCAATGGGGGAGATATGATGGGATGAGGAAGCAGCAGCCTCAACAAAATTACTCAGACAACTCAATGGGAAAATGTTCTTGTTCTACATTGATATAAAAGCTACTGTGGGGAAGAGCCAAGAACTTTGCAAACTGTGTGCAGCAGGTAGTGTGTGTCAAGGACTTGTCAAGGTAAGTTAAATGTTTGGTTTAAAATCTTAATGTTTTGAAAAATAGTAGAATATATTGAGGCTGTCCTGTTTACTGTGGAATAAGATGTCACCTGTCAGTTGCACTAGACTTACATCTGCAGAACACAAGATGTGGTTTAGGTGAGACTAGGTCAGGAAACTGTTCTCACTCCTAGTGCCTGCTGACTTAACCACAGACCTATAGAAACCTATATAGGACCGTGAGAGGATTAACTTTATTTCACACTGAGGAGAAGTGCCACACAATATAACAAGGGTCATAGTGGGGCTCTGGACTGACTGAGAGACTAGTGTGTGTGAAGTCAGTGATACTTACTGGAAAGCTGGCTTGAATTCAAAAATAATTGCCCCCCTGTCAGCCTGCTTTCAGCTACAAATATCTTGAATCACAGAGTTTAGCAGAACTTAATTTATAAAATTTCATATTCACCATTCAAATCCTTTTCCTGTAATAATCATGCACATCTGACCAAATCTCATATGGTTCAGCGCTTCAAAGTGATACCTGTCATCTCAAATTTTATCATAATATTTAACATTTATCTGTTGGCTTATAGTTGCAATTTTATTCACTTATAGTTTTAATTGCTCCTCAACACAGACTTTTTACAGTAGACATTCATATTGCTCAGGTTACCAGTATAACATTGAAGTAGATCTGTAGCTGACATAAAGCTTCAGCAGTGTAACTTGGAGAAATAAATGAAGGAAAGCAAAGTTACATTTCTTTTTAAATATGAAATTGCCTCTTGGAGCTTCTTTGGACACCGAGTTTTGCACTAAAAAAACTTGGGATAAAATTTGGTTTATTGAAATTGGATTGCTGGAGTCTCATATTAGCTTTATTTTAGCTTTCTGTTCATTTTGTCACAGAACAAGAACTGTGGATTTTGTCCTGCCTCACTTAAGTTGCTTTGGGACTGAATCTCTTGAAGTCGGGTCAGTACTGTTTTGATAAAGACTGGGAAAAATGTGATCTGATCCGTGCATGTTGGTTATTATGTGCCAAATTATTAAAAAATACAAGCAGTGAGTAAAAGGAAGAAACTAACACTGAGTCATACATTCACACAGACGCACATATTTTCTTCATCCTTTGTCTGCTTCCGACATGCTACATATAACCACACAGATATATATATATATATATATAGTATCACAATTAAGATGTGAGTGATCATGTATGCAAGACTGATTCTTACTCTCAACCATGTGCATTCAGTTGTGTGTATACATTTCTGACAATGAAGATGGCTGGCATACATTCAGTGTGAGGCCCTTGAAAAGCTAAATGCAGATCAATGACAATTGAATGAGGGTGGCTGAAGGCGATGGCTGAGTGCGAGAGGGCAGACAGTGCAAAGACACAAAGCATACTCTGTGCCCAGAAGCTGACCTTCATCACCACTTACTCTATGAATACTACATTATCAACACTTACATGGTAGCCGGTCAAACCATGCTAGCGCGCTGCACTGCAAAACATAAAATCCCCTCAAAAACCATTCTCATGCACACATCAGATTCTGAAATAGCGCAGAGAGAAATGCTGAGTCCTTTCAAGTGTAATGACTCAGAAGGGAGAGAGTATGCCCCCACAGAGAGCCACCAAGGCTTCATAATTATTTCTCAACAAACTGTATAAAAGCTGACAAAACAGAGTCTCCTTTCATCTGTGTCAAGCAGATGGTTTTTGTCCTGTAATTGCTCTTGAAAAAGAAGCCAACCAACAGTATCTAGACTGCCAATGATTGTGACAAGCATACACTTACTGGAGGACGGTTTCTTTTTTTCCTTTTCTTACTTAAAGGTAGCAAACATTGGCATGATGAAGCAATGATGTAGGAATTAAATGTTGATGTGGAAAATATTTTTACTTACACTCTTACTGAGAATTTGATGAGAATTAAATATGCGTAACAGCATCTCTAAATGTCAGAAACTGATGTAAAACACCTATGTAAAAGAGAAATTACAAAACAGATTGTTTAGATTGTTTTAGAACAGGTTATGTGCTGTGGTGGGCTATTTCTGCACACAGACTTGTTGGAGTCACATCATAAGGACGTCAGTTCTTGGGGCTGAGCTTACTGGATACAGCTTCATGTTTAGTGAAAGTTGACAGTGGTGTTTATCTTCTCATCTAATTAACCAATGGAAATGAGCGGATTTCCCAAAATACCAGTCTGTTTTTGAACATCATATAGTTTGGACCACACAATGGCCTGGTTGATCAAGAACAGTGTCTCCACTGTATCCATCATGGAAAGGTTGTGGTGGTCATTTGCTGGTCACAAGATTGTGTTTATAAAAAAAGTAACATCAGGTGGAAGAAGGAACAAATAACTGTTCATGCTGAAACTAACTAAAACTTACATTCTTTCAGTCCTTCATTTCAAAACACACCAGTCTGCTTGCCTTTTTGTTGCAGAAAGTGCCCTCAGACTACAATGTATAAAGTGTGTAGTTCTCCTTTGAGGTCTATTGAAACAACCAAGAAACTTGAGCATACTCTCTCATTCACTCATCTGCTTACTCACTCAATAAAGCCTACTGCCTGATTTTTCACTGTTTACCTGCTCCCTAATACTAATGAACAGTGCACAGTGCTTCACTGTTTTCCTTAACTGAATTTTCCTATGATGAAATTTAAAGTACATCCTGACATCATGCATCTTAACTATTGTCTAAAATCTAATCTCCCTTGTCTTTAGGTTGTTGCTGTCCACCTCTAACTGATTAGGCAACTGGCTTCTAAGACATGTGACCTTAAAGAGCCAAACAGCACTTTGTGGGTTGATAAATTGCTTATGTAGGCCGTTTGATCAATATGTCCACCACTTGTGAGCTAGATGACACAATTAGGGACATCTATATTAGACAGCGATACAACTGCAACATATACATACAAATGGCACACGTGCAAAACAAGATCGAAGAAATAGATGGGACAGAGAAAGAGAAAAAGCAGGGGAGCAATTCCCTGCTCTATGTGGCATGTGATTGTTTCTTGCTACATCATTACTAAACTGTTACCTGGAAAGCTGCAGCGGGTGTGTGACAGGGTGATCTATGTCAGGGTCCTGGGCACCTAATGGGACTAAGCCGTAAGGAATAGCAGGTTTCATTAACAACCTCAGGGGAGGAAGCGCTAACAAACCTTTATCTGTGTCCCTCTATAGCTGTGATGTGGGGACCGAAGGGGAAGCTGCATTCAAACAGCACTATGTGAAAGTATGTGTGTGTGTTAGAGGAAGAAAGAAGAATGAGAGAGTGTGTGTGACGGCTACGCAAAAGCAGATGGAGTGTAAGAGCTTCAGTCGCTAGTGGTGATTGTATTGGCTCATTGACATAGGTAGGCAGTAAATGATAGGTGTTCTTTGCTTCATTGACTCTTACTGGTGAAGGAATTGAATGGGGATGTGGTAGAAAGGCCATGGATCTGCAGGGAGTTTTAGGTGGCAATAGAATACAAATACCCCATGCACACCCACACTTTCCTTCACAGAAACACACATGCATGCACACAGAGTAAGACAGATGGGAACTGGTGAGTGAATGTCTGCAGAGACGCAGTCAGGGATGTAGGTTAACACACTCAGCAGGGCCCATAATCCATAGGGACTCTCAAGGGATGAAGGTAAAGAAACAAAGACAGAATGGAGACAGCAGAGGGGTAGAGATTGTGTTTTTGAAGAATGTTAATCAGTAGGAAGTAAAGTGAAGCCTTGTTTTGGCATTCACCTCTTCTTCCAATCTTCAGCAGTGCTGCATTTTGCTGCCATATGGTAGCACTAATATAATGATCAATGCCAACACGCTGCAGATTTTATGCTCTCTTCATTGCCTCCCATTTACCCTTAGGATTGATTTAAAAATGTTATTTTAGACTTACAAGACATTGCACAATGAGGTCCCCACTTATGAATGTGATGGTGCCTCAAGCCTGGAACATGATGATGGCACTGGGCTGTATACGGGTCCATGACGATATACAATTTAAGTCTTGGTTTGACATCTTTGATAAAGGCCTTTTACAAAATCTCAGAGAATGCAATACAACATTCACCAAGTATGGTGAAGTGGAGTAATTAACTTTGGCAATTTTGTGAAATTAAAAAAAAATGATAACAATCACAATGTTTTTTGCACTTACTGTAAAGAAATACTGTGCCACATTAATTTATTTATTGGATTTTGGGGACTTGAGGCTGCTTTCATCATCCTTCTTGATCAATAAAGGTAGCCTAGAAAAGGCTAGAGTTGACCTTGAGTTGAGATTGTTTTGTGAAACAGAGATCAAGATTGAACTTTCATGGTCAGCAGCGAAAGGTGTAAAAACTGCTATTGAGCTTGCTGTAAATGGGATTATCTCCATTAAAAATCAGCAAAGACAAAGCATCATGAAGTATTAAATATAATTTCCCAAGACCAAGATCAAACTTTTCACATTTTCTCTTCCTTTTAGATTATTTTATGGACTACAGGAGTAAAGTTTACATTTGGGCCAGACACACAATGGACCAGTTATAGCTGATTGATTTGGAGTTGGTTGGTCAGACCGAGGTGGAGCTTCTCCACTTAGCCTTATAATAGTGCGCTATGACTGGGAGAATAATTCTAACCAGGTTTCAGTACATAGAAAAGGCTCAGCTGATGTTGTCCCTGCTCTCCATCATTCATTTACCTCACTGTAGACTTTACAGTTTTTGTTTGTGTATGACCATGTCATTCTATTTGCCTCTGCAGTGCTAAGAACAACATAGTCGCTGTAAATTGATGTCCCTTTCTGTTTTGGTAGAGGGCCATGTATTAATTCATATTCCTATGGGATTTGGAGAGTTGCTTAGTGGCACCTATTAAGTGTATTGTCCAGTATGACTACTCAGCTGTTTTGGTTTTTCTACTATCTGACTGTCAGTGATAAAAACTGTATGTTGGTGGGAATGAGTCTACATATTGGCTTGTTTAATATTTTTCTCTTTCTGTGGCCTTGAGGCCTGTTCCGGCCTTTAATGACATACCACCATCTCTTAACAGTTTAACAGTTCAAAACACTGAATATGAACAGATTGTAAACAACATAGAAAAAGTACATTATCCTCTGATAAGGGGCTATGTGTACACATTCAGCTTGTCAGGTTCTGGCCTCTGTTAATTTACTTAGCTACAGTAGTTCCATTACAATTTCAATGCAAACATGCTACTGATGGTGGTGCTAGAAGAGAAGTCAACACAGAGTTCAACATAACCAGGACTGAAATTATGAAATTTCATAATAATCCATGCTGAAATAGGAGCTATGTCTCAAGACAACAAAAACATCCCTTTTAGCTTTTGTTATTAGCAGCGTTATTTTTTTTCTGTTGTAATTTAGATGAATGGCTAAATGGTCATGGCAATAGATACAGTTCAAAGGTTTTCTGTTCATTTTCAATATTTTCCCGTTCAAAGCTCGTGAAAAGTAAGTTAAAAAGTGGAAATGCTTGAAGCTAAATGTGTGTAGTAAGCTGATTGAGACAAAAACAACAGGTGAGTCTCAGGTTAAGTCTCCCCAAGGGACTCACTTTCAAAATCCAATAAGAAAGGTCAGTAGTAACTCTTCCATCAAAACTTGCCTTTGAAATCAGGTTATGGCAGGCAGCTCAGAGCTCTCGTCTCATTCCCAATGGATGAAAGGGATTTAAGAGCTGTGCTGATGCAGGTCATTGCTATAGTCAAGGCAGGTATTCTGCATTCATTCTACATAGGCTCTGCAAAGTTACATCTCCACGAAAATTGTAACATGGAACAGTATGGGACTGTGACCTTTAAGCAACAGAAGAGTGTATGTATGCTGTAACAATAAAAATAACCCCTGTGCTTATTCTTTCCTGGGAGACAAAAACACAAGTGTAAAGTAGCCAAAACTTTAGTTAGGAATAGTCATATGATATCTCTACCTCTCACCCTTGCTTTCTCAAAAAGAAAAAAAGAATAGCCCATGTCCTTATGGTGCAGTATAATAACAGTGGCCTAAGGCAACAAGATAAATATTTGACCTTGACCTGAAATTAACATAGTTTCAGTGTGGACCTTGCACAGACACAGCCAGCCCTCATTAGAAAAAAGGGCTATATAGTGGAGGATTTGACCAGACTTGCACCAGCCCCTGTGGTGTGTGTTGTGTGCTTCTGTATGTGTGGGTGTGCACGTCCAAACATACCAGTGTCTGAGGCAGCAAATATATTCAGACAACCCAACTTCTTTTGCTTAGATAAACGGTATGGCCAGACCTGATTGACTGTTTATGAAAATGCGGGTGAACAAAATAATGGGAATGTGGCCGTGCAACATATCTCTGCAATGTAGCCAAACTCACAGTTTACTCCAAACAGTGTCAACATTAGGAGTCAACATGAGCTTCTTGTTATGCTAATGGAAGATACATGTCACAGTGGATATGCCACATGCATGATTGGACAAACACAAGTAGAATAGAGCTCTGCTTGTTTGTTGAGGTGCTCTAAACAGCAATGAGCTGGTGAGAAAGCAAATAGAGCAAATGCAGCTTTTCTCAGTGGCTACACTAGACCCTCAACCTGTTCCAACATTGATAGAGTAAATTATTAATGTACTGTTACTGCACTAATAAAGGCTGTACTAAAATTCTGAATTTGTAGGATCACAGAAAGTCACAGTCAAGCTCTGTTTGTGCATGCCCACACAGTGGTGAGAGGAGGTCAGTCACTCGTGTGGGTGAACTATAAGTGTTTAGAGGATTTAAAAAATCAAGTTCAAGAGAAAAATTGGAAAAATCTAACATAAAAACAGCTATTTGTAAGCTGATGCAAACAACAGTATCTAGAAGCCATGAAAATCTGTGGTCTTGTCAGACTAAATGTCGACCCCCACTGGTCTTAAAATCACCGGTAATTTTGGTTAATTAAACCTCTTCTCAGGTTTGTATGGAGGTCTACAGGTGGCATTTACCCAACATTTCTCCTGTTCTCATGTAAACTTTATTGCACCTGTTATTCAGGCAGAAGAAAATGAATCTATTATTATCTTTATGAGGACATGGAGTCTGGTGACATCATTAATTACCTGGATACCTTCAGCTTTAGCAGCAGTGTAATCAGCCAGAATAAGTGAAAACACCTGGGTCGGAGTCTTTACAACAAACTTTGTCCTCCCCAGAAAACACACACAAAAAATTGAGTTGTGTTGCTGAGTTGGAAAGGTTACTAGTACAGGCTTATCATAATTTAACATAAAAAAAACATGTAGCATTTTCTGAAAGTATTCAGACCCCTTCACTTGCTTACCCTAACCCCTCACTTTATTTACATAATTACTGTTATCTTAAAGCCTCATGTTAAAATTGTTTCAGTTATTTTCTTTCCTAATCAGTCTACACCCAATACCCTGTAATGACCATGTCGAAAAAAAAGTTTTTTTTTCTTGCAAGGAAAACTGAAATATCCCACTGACATATATATTCAGGCCCTTTTCTTAGTACTTAGTTAAAGCACCTTTGGCAGCGATTACAGCCTCCAGTCTTCTTAAGTGTGACGCAAGAAGCTCTATACACCTGGATTTGGGGATTTTCTGCCATTCTTCTCTGCAGACTCTCTCAGGCTGTCAGGTTGGATGGGACAGTCGGAGGACAGACATCTTCAGGTCTCTCCAGAGATGTCTGGTGAGGTTCAAGTCAGGGCTCTGGCCCTCAAGGACATTCACATGATTCTTTCTAAGCCACTCTTGTATTGTTTTGACTGTGTGCTAAGGGACACTGCTCTATTGGAAACTGAACCTACGGTCCAGTCTAAAGTCCTGAGTACACAGCTTTTCATTAAGGATATTTCTTCACGTGAAAAAAGTGAAGGGGGTTGAAGACTTTCTGAATGCAAGTTTCCATATTACTGATACAATATCAGACTCAGCTAAGGGTTTGTGTATTTTATTATTGTATATCTAGTCTGATTTCAGTTTTCATTTTCTGTTATATTTATAGCTTCCAATTAAACAGGTTTAGGAAATAAAGCAGCAACACATTACCAATACAATGCACTGTGCAAGAAAAAATGCAATTATTTGAAAATTTAAAGCTATTATATGCCTACAAATGGACACTACATTGTATTATTGAGGTTGATATTAAACAGGGAGTCAGACAGGATATTATCCATGACCCTCACCTTCTCTGCTGCACATATTGGAGTAGGAGCAAAAGGACAGATTGAACAGCTCTCTGTTACATAGCTTCAACAGAGTTTGAATGATGAAAAACCACAATTTAATCTCACTGCAAAAAATGGAGGATGGCATACAAAAAAATAAACAAACAACACCAAAAAAAACACAAACCTGTGGGACCTGGTTTTATACACCTACTCACTCCCTCCCTCTTCCTCTCTCCATTTTGTCCTCATTATCATCCTCTCATCACTTAGACAAGGACTTGGCATGAGCTGTGCCCCTAGCATGCCTCAGCACCATGTCGGGCCAGATTTATTAAATCTCTCTCCTCCATCTTTGGCTCCTCACACGACATCTCATTTTCTCATCTCTTCGACCTATATGTGTTTTGTTGCAAAGAGAAGAGCTATAGGAAGAGCCCAATGAATGACTGACCTGGACTAGATCTTACTGGAGCGTTATTGTTTAATATGGATGTTGAGTTAACTGCTCTATATTATGATTGGGGTTATCCCTGATGTTGCTGCTCAGTTTATTGGAATAGTAATTACTCATGGCAGGTAATTAAGGCAGCTTGTCAATGGAATATGTTCCTTTTTTCCACATTTTTCTCTCCAAGTTGCATTTTGATGCCATGGTGCGGCATTGGCCGAATTAGTTATTTTCATATTCCGCCCATGAGCCCTAATGCCTGGGGGATCTCACAGATTATGCAGAGGAACTGTGCAGAAAATAAGCATTT
>OMNW01018958.1:11558-24953 GCA_900303245.1 Selene dorsalis | reverse complement strand
GGGGGGGGCGTATCTCTGGGTTATTTCTTGATTAGTCTGGAGTGACTCAGTGATGGATGGCAATAGACGGCATATAGGTAATGACAGCACATTCATCAACGATCCATCGTAAATCACTCTGATAAGCACTGCTGCTGTTTATGTAAAGTCATCTGCTCGGTGCTATTTGTAAATGCTTCAGCTGTTGTTAACATTTAGTGGCAGGAAAATTTCACTGTTTTAACCATGAAAGAGACACAGAGAGAAAATTAAAAAAAGTGAGAGTCAGTTTCACACGAGTGATAATTAATTACGTCTGCATGTGTAATCACAGATGTGTTGTAAGATTATAAAGACTCAGCTGTAGCTCAACAAATACAACCCTCAAATAAAAGTCAACTTAAAACTGAACATTAACTGAAACTCAGCTACGAGCTTGTGAAAATTAAAATTGGTGATAAATTAACAGTTGATTAACTGACTTGTCGAAAGACCAAAAAAACAAAACAAAATTAAAACACACCAAATAAAAATGATACCATGTAGCGTCACAATAAATTCATTTTCAAAAAATCCATGTCATTTAACAATGAAAGTGGTGATCTGTTTGCTGCCTCCACGAAAATCTAAACCCTTTTCTATCCAATCTAATTAATAATATTAAGTGTAATATTCAGATGATTAAAACACTGCAAATTTTCCAAAGTTATGGCATCTGCTGTTGTGACAGCTTTTCATCAAACTACACAGAGTCACATTCACATCATTTGATAATTTTGCCTTAATCTGGACAGTAAATAATGCTACAAATAAAACAAATGTTAATCTTGGTACGGTGACGTATATTTTCATATAAAGTTGAAGTGACAGCTGAGCTGGTCCCTGTCAAACTGGATATCAGGTACAAGTCCAGTTTGATCACCTGCACAGTCTGTAGGAAAACAATGATGTGAGGTAAACAAACGATGTATGAATAACATCTTACAGTTATGCTGAGGAAAACAGCCTCTGTGTAGCTGCATGTTTTGGCCTGTGAATTACAGCTTAAAGTTTCCCATATGATAAATGTTGCTAGTGGAGAAACACAAACTTTGGTCAAATTAAAGTTTTTCTCCAGCTGCAGCTGACCGGGTCACTTCCAGCACCGCGGTGCTAAAGGCCGAGTTGTGTCTCCTAAAACCGGCCGTCTGTGAACTCACCGACGCCTCTGGTTCATTAAACTACTTCAAAGTGATCTCACTGTGTCTGTGCCTCAGTCTGTGCAGCTGTGTGTCGACGGTAGAAACACAAACAGCCCGAAAACAACGATTGGAAACTCACCGGTCAGCGGATGCTAACAGGAAATGGATCGAGCGGCACGTGACTCCGAACAACACTGCGCATGCGTCCTGACAAAGCACAGCGCGTCATTTAAAGGCATACACACATCATTTTCAGCTACATAGCCTCAAGTCAAAATCAAATAAGTGACATGAAAACAACAATGTTGTGTGAATAATGTGAATTTTCAAGCTCCAGATGACTTATTCATCAGCCCTATATGAAGTATGTAAATAAACAAGTGAGCCTCATGGTTCATTTTGCATTAATATTCTTAATTCACCATTTTACATTTATGGTATTATTAATACAACTCCAATATCTATTTATTTTTATTTACTGACCAATTAACATTAACTCTTAATAACCCTGGTTGCCCTCTCAGCTCAGTAGGTCTTCTGCTTGTTCCTGGCACATTTTCTGAACAAACTAACAACAAATTCGCTTTTTAAATCATTTATTCTACAAACGTTTTTGAAGAAATAAGTACACTGTCGGCCACAGAAGCTTGTACGGTCCATTTTAACATCATGTAGGCAGTTTCCATTTTAGCCCGGTCCCTGGCATTGCCTGGCTGAGATTTTATAACCATGCACTCTTCCATGCAAAATTCCTTCAGATATTTGTGAGTTTTCTTGCCCGTTTCTAATTGGATTCAAATCTGGGCTTTGACTGGGCCAGTCTATAACACACCATTTCTTCTTTTTGAGCCATTTCTTGGTGGATTTGCTTGTCTGCTCAGCAACATTATCCTGTTGAAAGGTCCTCTTCAGTTCAAATTCAGCTTTCAGACAGATTGCCTCACATTAACTTCCAGCCCTCTTTGATATGATGCAGAATTCATAGTTGAATCAATGACTGCGAGCTGCCCTAGTCCCTGAGGCAGCAAAGCAACTAAATCCATAACATATCCATCACCGTGCCTCACGATTGGTATGAGGTTCTTTTCCTGAAAAGCTGTCTTTGGTCTGCGGCAGATTTACTCTTACTGTGGCCAAACAACGCCATCTTTGATTCTTCTCTACAAAGACCATTATTCCAAAAGGCCTGGTCTTTGCCGATAGGTTGACTGGCAAAGTGCGGTCTTACCATAGTGTTCTTGTTGGATGCCTACCATGCAGGTGCAATTTGTTAAGTGTCTCTGTGTTGGTAGATTCATTGACTTTATCACCAACAATTGCAAGAGTTAGCTGCAGAGCTTGGATCCTTGTTTTTATATCAAACAGTCTGCTCTTTGATTTGCAGAGGCTGCCTCTCCTAGACACATTAGCGGGTATTTGAAATCTACACCAGTTGTAGGTGATTTTCCTCAGAGATGCTGTTAAAAGACACAACAATCGAATGTTTGCTCATCCATATGCTGAAAAAGACAACATGGTTGTACTCCATTTTTCATATGACTTCACAGATAGCCTGAACCTACTTTGTACACAATTATAAACCGGGTTTATTGATTTTGTGTCTGCGAAAAAAAAAAAAGTCTGAAATATCAATTTGTTCTCAAAATGTTCATTACCTGTTCAGTCACTGTTTTAACTTCTGGTAGATTCATTGTCAGATTATGACTCAACATGCACATACATGATTTATTGCTCCATCAGTGACATTTTATAAGAATAATAATGATTTTTTCTGACACATGATGAAGATAATGTCTATATACATGTAAGTGACATAGTCACATCTTTTTTTATTTGGTAGAGGTCACACTGGCTGTTGAATAAATACTATGATCCTCTATTCTACTGGATTTGTGTGTATGTGCATATTTTCAGGCAGATTATCCACAGTGAACTGATCTGTTTCATCATGTTATATAATTATTAGAGCTCCCTAGAGTATGAGCTGATGAAAACTGACTTTTGAACTAGATTTTAATGTTTGAATGGGCTTTAACGTACTGCTTGTATTCCTGCATTTGATTTTTTCCAATCTACCTCACATAAATCACATACCCTGCCATTTTAAAGGTAATTCAGACTAAAGCAAGAAATTTGTGACTGAGTAAAAACAGGACACTCACAGAAGTCTCATTCATAAGTAATGGACCTCAGGGATTTTCAGGTGCAATTAGGATTTCCAAAAATAGTGGGTGTAAACATTTTGTCCTCAAATTTACAGGAATATCAGTGACACCTCTTGTAATATTAATGTGCACATTATGGAGTTATACAATTCCTACAGTGCTGCACAAATCCATTATCTCAGACTTTGTTCTGTGGAGGACAGTAGTCAGTCCAAGTAGGTGTTTGAGGAAGAGGAGGAAAAAAGTAATGAATGTCCTCTGATGGTAATGCAGGTATGGGTTTCATTGATTAATTATCCTCAAACACAAAAAATATATGATATTCAACTAATATTACTGAACATAAATTATATGGTAAATGTTACCTTGTGAGCTGCTGCTCATTACTGTATGATCTTGTGATTTCTAGATGAACGCTATAAATGTAAAGAAACTGTTCAAAATCAGCTAATTATATCTAATTCAGTATTTTTCTGCAGTTTAAGATGATTGTTGTTTTTAAATCTAAAAAGAGGATCTCTGTTCTAAGATTAAATCAATAAATCAGATCATAAGGGATTTTTATTTTGAAAGTGAGTCGTGTCCCCTTGGGGACTCAGAGAGCTCTACTGAGTTTACAGTATACAAATCAAACACAACAACAATTTATATTAAAGCAAGTGGGGTTTTAAAGGTCATGTGTGGCTATGAAAAAAAAATTAAATGTGTTGTGCAAATGGGGAGAGAGACAGATACACCCGTGCTCTGTGTGTTACATTATTCCTAAAGGGCAGCCGCTCTCCAGCTCCCTCCAACCTTCAGCTCACACGGTCTCCACTAACAAACCAAATGTGATGCTCAGTCAGCGACAGAGTCCCGTGAACAACACTGCAGCACAGACACGTCCTTCACACCAACTGTAGTGTAGATTGATTTTTTCATACATGAGAGTTTATACAGAAAACTGTCTTTTTCATCAATACTGGCAGTAGTAATGCTGTACACTGGAGGAGGTAAGGATAAAGAATATATGTCCTTCATGTCCATGCATTAGTTTGGTTCACCTATGGCTGAAGGTTTGAGCGTTACGTTGCCTCAACTGCATCTAAACCTGTAACTGTATCATGTATTTTCTGGTATCGTGAACCTTTCGGGTATCAAGAGTGAAGGGCACAATAACATGATATGCCAGTTTTGAGTGGAGGAAAAACAATATGCTTTGTTATCTTCCCAAAATATGGAGCTACATAATATGGTGCAGGGAAAGTGCCAGAATTCACGTTGCTGTGAAATCAGAGGAGCTGGTGTCTGAGTCAAGAGCAGCAAGTTTATTAGTCACTGATGGGTGGCAAACGAGAGGAAGACAGTATCTATTCCTCATCACCCATTAGTGCTGAAGGAAACCATGATGTTCATATAATCAATACCTGGTTTGACATGTATTCAATAAAAAAATATTGCCCATAGTTGGAAAGAAATGGTACACACCCAGAATTATGAGAGAAGACAAAAGGACTCCTTAGCTTAGCCCAGGTCGCCCAGTGTATGACACCTCCTCCCCTCGTGACATTCACATGACATTTCATGTTTTACATAACTTAATTTTTGTTAAACTTTTCAGAAGTCATTGCGCCTTATTTTTTATACATATAACATTTTGATCATAAACACTTCTCTCTTTTTTTGCCCCATCCTATGAAATTGCTCTCTTCAAATCCCATTTAATCTTCCTGATGTCTCATCTATTTCATTTTATCAGGATTTTCACAAAATCGTTTGCAAAATATATGTCAACGTAAAATTATGTAAATAACAGGTTTTTGTAAAACGCTCAATAATTTCTGTCTGAAAGACACTGAGGTCATCCACACTGAATGATCTGCTCATTGTTCAGGTTCATCTCCCACTTTCAGTGGCCAGTGTTTCAAATGGCAGCGACAGTGCAGTTCTCTTAAGTTGGTACATAGAAACTGAAGGATGCTGTGATGTTTTTGCACATATTCTGTTTGATGCACACATTTAATTTCTTGGTTTGACCTTCAGAAGGTACTGGAGGGCATAAAGCTTACTGTCATCTCTATTGACTTTGTGCTGCCTCTGATGTTGCAGGTCTGTGTCCTTGACCATTAGACTTTTCCTCTGCTAAAAAAAAACAGGCAAACAACACTCATGAGCAAACGGACTCATAATTAAATGAGTTTTATGGTGCTTTATGGAAATGTTGCTCATCATAAAATTCAAGTTGCTGCATGTGGAACTTGTATACCTTTTACAGCAGGTATGCTGTTAATTGCTGGTGGTGGTGTCAGACAGTCGTCTCACTGATGTACTTGTCATTATCAGTGAGATAACAGCCTGTCACATCAGCAGATTTATGTTTGTGGTGAGCAGTGTCTCAGGTATAAGTGCCTAAGATGAGAAGACACACTTGTTAATGGTACATGTGATGATGTAGAGTCTTCTTAAACCTTGAGGTTTGACTTATACTCACCGCACAGCATTTTCATCCCTTGTCCCACATCTCGCTTATTGAGATATTGTCCCACCTTTGATTAGCTATAGGTTTGTTTGCTTTTTTTAAAAAAAAAAGCTCTTCAAGGCACCACTTTGGTGATCTTGGTGAACACACAGGCCTGCTAGTAGCCTGTGTGTTTAAGTCACCACACACCACTGAGCTGTACATGCTCCACAGCTACTGTAGTAGGTGTAAATAGGTTTATGGAGCTCTCTATTGAAATTCAAATAAATAGAAATTGTAAATGTAGATAAATGTAGAAGTTCCTTTTAGTTAACATGCAGTTCAATATGCTATTTTATTGTTATGGCTCATTAGCACAGAGTTGTACTGAAGACCATAGTGAAAAGGATCAATGTAGTGCATTTATTGTATCACAAACACTGCACAATTTAATTTTTGTCTAGATTTGGTGCTCTCACACACATACAAGGTGACAGGGGCCTCTCCTTCACCTGGGCTCATTGCCACGGCAGCGATTATCCCACAGAGTTCAACCCTGAGGTCAAAGATCTGCTGTCACCACTTCAATAAAGGCCGAGCAGCAAAGTGATGGATGCATGTTATCTCCATCATGATGATTTCTGCCTGCTGGTCATAACCTTGATGCATAGAAAACAAGGTCATACACATGCACGCACAGCCATGTTATTAATGCTGTACATTGTTAAAGACTTGCAGTTACAACAATGACACAGAAATGTCCTTTTTCTTTTGTGGTTTGTCAGAAAACAGATGGTTATCTGAAACCTAAACAGGAGCACAATTGTTTTTATCCCATTATTAGAACAAAAAACAAATTGTGTGGTAGTGAAGGAGAGGACACGCGTGCAAGTACACACATACGTACACACACACACACACACACACAATAACAGAAATAACACGCAGCTGTCTGTTCTCATTCAGGCCTTTTGCTGATGCTCTTATCAAGAACAATTAAACGCTTAAAAGGGACGTCGCTACAAATTGCTTGCATTAATTAGCTCTGCAAGAAGCCTACATTACAAGTAATCTTTCAATAACAAAGTGGCTACAGGGGACAGCATAATAATGAGGACTGGAAATGAGTTTTCAGAGGCCGAGGAAAATGAAAAGATACTGTAATGCAGAGAGTAATGGATGATTTTAGCCACGCTAGCGGCGAAACATTAGTGATGGCAGCATCAGTCAGTTGGTCGGTTTGGTCCAAACTAAAATACCTCAACAAATAGACAACTGCATGGACTGTCATGAAATGTGAGTCACATATTCATGTTTCCAGTAGCCCGGTGTTAAGTGCAATAACCAACTTGACACTCTTATGTTAACATTTATTCAGCTTCTTCTGTTCTTTGGTTAAATAATACCAGTAAATTTTAGTTTTGTTATTTTTGGTTGGACTTAAAACAATGTCTTTGTGAACTCGTAATTTTATGAACTGTGACAGGTGGGCCATTTCTTTCAGCCTGAAGTGAGTGAAACAGACAACAAACCAACATATCAACATCTTGGTAGCTCTTTTTCCCAGGATGGTTGAGTTGCCTGCACAGACCTATGGGACAGTTTATAGTGAGTGCAGCTGCAGGATCTAACAAGGGGTTTGTGGATTGTATCATTTTCAGTGATTTCTTTTCCGCTGCATTTAGTGGATTTAATCATATGGCCAGAAGGTTGAGATATAATCCCAAGGGCTAAACACAAGTAGAGTATCACAGTTTGAGGTTTTCCCTTAAGGACATTAACGCTGCACGAGATGAAAAAAAAAAATCTATTACATAACTGAAGTGCTGATAAGGAGCGGCTGTGTGTTTCTAGATGGTCTATTCTTGAATGAACTTCTGAATGGCTTTGTGTGTGTTTAGACAGATAAGTACAATGCACAGCCTCCTACATTTCTGTGAAGTTGGCATGGCTGATTTGTCGCCTTTTAGCAGCCCTCGCAAGGCAGATATGGTGCCCATTTTCTGCCTTTAATGTAAATCATCACTCACTCACACTCTCTCACAATAGGCACGTGCACATTCGCAGGCATTGTGCCGTAACTCATTTAAGCTTGAAGTCAATAAACAATAAACTGTGATTTTCAGCACACGCCAGCCATCACTCTGAGCTCAATGAAAGCTGCGGATTCATATCTTTCTCATGACTCTGGCCATTTGGAGGTCAGTGGGAGAAACGACACTGAAAAATGCATGGAAGGGATAACAATAGTGTACTTAAAAGCAGAAAATCTCTCATTTTATCATAAATGTGGACATATCCTTTAAGGACAATGAATCTATGTGTGCTTTTCTCTGTTCACTTAGACATGGCACTCTCATTTCAAAATGATCACTAGCTATGATAAGCACTATTTTTTCTATTATATGTGTTTTCAATGTGCATTTCTACACATATGGACGACCATGTAAATAAATAAATAAATAACTCCTCAGTGGTGCTATACTGCCCCCTGGCAGTGCTTTGCTAATATAAACAAAGTCTCAATCAGACAATACAGTATATTGTAGTTATATTTTTGATATATCAAACAGAGCAATAAAATACATACATTCAGACAAAAATAAGTTTTTCTATACACACTTGTTTTGTCTGGCAGGATTTCATGAGACCTAATTTAACATTTAACAACTGAAAAAAAATCCATTCGAATCCAATGTTCATGCATCACACAAATCAAAATATGACACTCTCACATAGTAAATACATTTCAGATCAAGGCCACTGGATAAAGGTCATGTGTACAACTGAAAACTTCCTTTACAAAGGCAACACTGAGTTGTGCAAAAAGAGATGAGCGTCACAGCGAAGCAGCTGCTCCAGATAGTGGTGACAAAAAGAAAGTCAGAATTTGTGAAAAAGCTCCATGACAGCAATGGTTGTACTCTGTCCAAAGATGAAGGCTCCGACTACAATTGTTATGACTCCCCAAACTGTTAAAAACACCCTGCAATAAAAAATAAAAAAAAACATCTATTAACACGCAGAACAGTAAAAGACCTTTGACGGGACCAGATTGCTGTGAATTGACGAATTTCTGTAATTGTTGATCTGCAGGACAACCCTGTTGCCACGGTAAAATGACCATTAGAAAAAAAAAAAAAAACAGTAAAAATAATCAAAATTGATATTCATCATTTATTATTTGAAACTCACCTGCTGTGACTGTTTCCATGACTGCCAAACTTACACTGGCAGGTAATTTAATATTAATCAATTAGAGGAGAGTAGAGCAGCTATACACTGACAAGTCGCATAGCTCTTTTTATAAAATGTCTTGGAAATTATAAGGATGTCATTCAACAATTATAACGTCTGCACACATGTACCTGTAAAGCACAAACTCACACTCACCTGACTCTTGGAGTCACAGTTTCCGTTTGCATTATGAACACCAAGCAAAGACCTGCAACAGAAAAACACACACTCTGAATTTGTGTTGTTGCACCTTCCAGACAGGTTATTCAAATTTAGATGTAAAACAATGAATTGACTGATCAAGCAAACTTTAAAAAAAATCATTGGCTCCAGTTTGTTAGTCCAAACATTGTCTGATTTTGTCTTGTCAGATGGAGAAAACGAGACTTCTGAGCTTGTGATAGACATATACAAGAGTGTGAGATACACACACATGTTTAAGTTTAAGTTGTTTTCATACCAGGAAAGATGAAGATGAAGAAGGCACTGATTCCTCCGATAACACTGATCACCTCGCCCATGTCAGGGACGAACATGGCGATGAGAAGAGTGATGCTGATCCAGATCACTGTGAGAACGACTCTGCAGCGAGTCTCAAATGAGTGAGTGACGATTCCTCGACGTCGCCTTTGAACTCGTAGCATCAGGTTTAGGATGACCGACCTGCCCCGCACACAGCACAGAGGCACCATGTTAAAAGACACACATACATAAACGCACCATTGATTAAAAAAAACAGAAACTCAGCTCTGGTGTCACTTACCTGCCCAGGAGTAGAATAATTGGGTAGATGGTGACAATCGATATTCCAAAAAGGAGTCTGGAAATGATCATGACCACATCATTTCCTGGATATGACATCAAGATATCTGAGGCAACGTCTCGTCCAAATGTCATGAAGCCGTACACACCTGAAGATTAGGAGAGTGGATGTGGTAAGCAGCTCTCAGGTGAGTCCACATTGAAGGGAAGTTGATGACTCACCGGTCAGAGTGTAGATGAGCAAACAGAAGAACATGGAGACCACGGAGATGACCACCCAGTGGGAGAGCTTCTGGTTCTCCATGCTGCTATAGATTGCTATACAGGCTTCATGGCACTTCAAACACACACAGACACACAGAGTAATGACAGGGTTTCATTTCGGTTAAGTCTGATGAACTCAGGCCTTCCTCACGAGTATGTTGCATATATTGTATATGTGACCTTTCATCCGATCCTACCTGGAAGCCAAAGCAGATAGTTGGCACGACACTGAACATCGACGCCCATGAACTTACACTGAAGGACACAGAAAACACACGGACAGTTACTGACACACATAAAGTGAAGACCCAGGGTCAAGTGCACACATGCATCCATTAGAAACCAGGGTTACTGACCCTTGGCTGTGCTCTGGAGTTATTATCACATCATGGCTCTCCATCAGGTAATATTTGACAATCACTGCCACACACAGATACGTAGCAGCCAGTGTCCCCAACACACTGACAGAAGGAGGAAACAGGACAGTCACATAAATATGTTCAGTTCACTGGATGTCTGAGCTAGATACAGAGGGTTGTGTACCTGGTGTACTTCTGGATGCCGATCTCTTTTGGGATGGACAGTGGCAGGATGATGACGAGGCACATGACGAAGAGGGCGAATCGTTGGTCGGTGTACCAGTGATACGGCATTTCTCCCTCAACTGATCCAGTCACAGTCTCATATAAAGAAATACACACTGGAGACACAAAAGCAGAGTTGAAGTTAAGATTATTTATCTGCTGCAACATGAAGGTCGACATCAACAAAGCCACTTTCCTGCAGAACAACATGGTGTGTGAGTTTACAATGTTGACATTTAATGACAATGGATGACCATAGAATACGACCAACATAACACACCTGTGACCACCTGTGCTTACAGCTTCTACAAATCTCTGTTACATGTCGGCCCTGGTCCTATTTCCCTGTCTCTGCCCTGCCATTCTCCATCCGCCCACCAGATGTCCTCAGACTTTGCTCTGTGTCAATGGCCTGATTTCTGGATGGACCTGCTCACTTGTCCGCCACTCTCTCGCACCTGAGCTACCCTGCCCACTCACATACCTGCACCCACTTCTCTCAACATCCCAGCCCACATCCACCAGCTGCTCGTCAGGTCATGTACATACTTTAAGCTCAAGCTTTTTTCCCTTTATGACTGTGACACCTGTGTTTCTACTAGACCATCCAAATGTCTGTGTTTCCTCAGTTAAAGTTTGTAACCATGTCATAAATTGTGCCAATGGCTTCAAAATGACAAAGGACAAATGAAAAAGGGGGGTGCATTACTGCTCCCGGTCACATGTTTACCCCTGCAGTACCTAGAATGAAAATTAAAGTGCAGATGATTCATGGTCTGAGAGATTAATTTTTTCCATTTTTTGATATGGGAAATGGTGGCTGAATTTATCATGAACTCAGCTGAGTGCCTCGATAACATGAAAACACTCAGAGCAGAGCTTGATGATGACTAACAGATGGTACAAGGAGGACGGTCATGAGCTCGTACGCTGTCAGGTTTTTCTCATTGTCAAGCACATATTTGTATTTAGTTATTTATGTTTTTGCTGACGTAATGAGTGATGTTCTAATGTCTAAGTCCATACATCAACCCACAAAGCAGATTATGAAAAAAATTATGACATGTGTTTTGTACTATGCGTCACTGCAACCAGTTTAACTGAAACAAGTTTTTCATGAATTAGAAAACCAAGCCAGTCTGTACTGATATGAGATCAGTCCTTCAAAGCAAAGACAGCCTTGTGCAGTGTTGTCTCTTCCTGGACTCATGAGTGGACTGGTCTACAGTCAGTGTGAGACATACCTGCAGACTAATTGGCTTTAGGACTTGAAATGGACCCTACGGGAGTTATTTGTGCTTCACGCTGAGGTGTAACCTCATTCAGCTTTGATCCAGTGTTGTATTAGAGACACACAGAGTTTCTATTACATCATCAGGTGGGCATTTACCGGCAGCGCTGCCAACTTCTTTAAATTTTAGACTTTTCAGATCTTTACAGCAGTTACAACAGTATATGACTACATCCTCATTTTAACATATGGACCACACACAGTCCAGCCAGTTTTTACCTAATTTGGTCGGTATCAATCCTGCTGACACCAGCATTAATCATCAAGACTTCAGATCAGTGGTATTGATACTGCAGGTTTTGACCCAACCAATTTAATGAGCTCATGAGCAAATCCAACACATTCAAAGCAGGAGAAAAGTATATGGATGTCCATGTTGAAAAGAAAAGATGTGGAAACAATGAGCATCGATAAAAGGGTCTGTACATAATGACAGGTGCTGTTTTATCATTGTGATTCTGGTTCTTACATTTCTCCAGCTGGTCCTGAACCACCACCAGGAAGGCAACACAGATCATGAAGAGGTTGAAGCAGAAACAGATCTCGCAGAGTTGACCCACAGCTCGTCCACACACCTCGCTCACCACGTCCTGATAGGTTTTCTGTCTGCTGATGGACGAGGCATAGCCAAGGATGACCAGACCACTGATGAGGAAAACCAGGGAGACCTGCGGAGCACCGAGGAGACCAGCTCAACCTCAATCCTCATTTACAGACTGGGGTGTTACTGGCACATATATGGGGCCCCGGCACAGATATTACCAGGAGTGGAGGACCAGAAAAATATTACTTACTACAGCAAATTTTCATAGGGAAAAATAATAATCATAAGATTTGGTCCAAACAAAAGACCAAAACCAATCAATAGAAAAACAAGTGGCATCTCTGCAAACAGAGGCTCCTACTTAGGGGCCCCCAGGCCTCTTGGGCCCCTCAACTCATTCTTGGAAAGCACATCCATCTATTAGACACATTTTTGTGGCAGTCAAGAGATGCAGTGCAATGAAAGTTCAGGTCCTCACCAAAAGAGGAGGCTTCATTAGAGCTCACCTGTGAAAAGATTGAAGCTGTTTCACACCAGGGAGAGACAAGACAGTGTTAAGTCTATAGTGAAGTGCATACACACAGCTGACCACTTAAGGCCTCTGAATGGCCAGAGACACGTTAACAGTAACAAAGTTACACGTTAACAGAGTAACATCAAGAGCTCCTAATTGATCCATCATGAACAAACCCTGTTTTTCTAAGTGTTAATTAGAGGAGCAGGTTGTCTTTGCAGGCGTCTGTGGGTGTACTCACCATCTCCACGGTGATGGCTGTGGTCACTCCCCCCGCCTTCTGAAAGGCCCAGGGGAAGTTGAGGAGTCCGGCTCCCAGCGCCGACTTCAGCATGATGAACACCGCGCCGAACGAGCCGAGCCGCGGGGGATCGGCGTGAGACGCGGATCGGGCCAGAAGGCTGATGCTCTCCCGGGCCAGTTCCTCCATGATCCTG
>OMNW01018958.1:0-11538 GCA_900303245.1 Selene dorsalis | reverse complement strand
GCTCCGAATGACTCTCAGGAAATATATATATTAAAAAAATGTGATGAGAAGCTTCAGCAGCTTCTCAACTTAACTTTTCGGTTCCCTCTGCTGCTTGTCTAGTTTTAAACCTGGTGAGTGGGCAGCCATGCAGATATATAGACGTGCACCCACGACTCACGTGGTCGAACTGGATTTTTTGACCATTAAACATTTCACTCTGAGGTGACAAATGTGACACTAAAGTGAGTATGTTTGCTTGTCCGCTCTCCCTCTGCCCCCTTATGTCTGTCTGATACATAGCAGTAAACCAATAAATTAACATATTATGGATTAACACCCAATAATATAAACCTAAAATAAGGCTCCAAGAGTGGCCTGAAGTAATAAATCATCTTGGGGTCTCCTGGGCCTCCTGTCTCTCTTTGTGTCAGTGTTACCTGTAGCCCTGTTGCATGTGTGGTAGTAAATGATGCACATTTACAGTTAATTTGGAATAAGATACATGTAAAAAAAAAAAAAAAAAGAAAGAAAGAAAGAAAAGAGAAAAAAAAGAAAAAGAAAACAGAAACTGTGGTGCATGCAACTTTAGGAGACTTGTCTATCTCCTCGTATAGTCACCAGATAGACTGCACAAGATGTACCTTTCATTCATTATGTTTTCCAGACTTGTATATATTTACATAATAACGCGTGGAGATGCTGTCTGTGCAGCTTATAGGTTTGTGGCATTAGTTTATTTTCTGGTGAAATAAAGTCCTGGGCCTGTGTACATTTGTTGGTAAAATCTACTAGACATGGGATTCATAATCCCCGCCATATTATATGGTACACACCATCTGTTACAGGGCAGAGGACACTGGTCAAAGTCCCACAAATGTTGCTTTCCATTTCACTCAGTCTAAGAAAGAACGAGGTATCTTCGCTAAGGACAAAAACTCTTTGCTTGTGTCTCAAACATTTCAACAGCTGGACGCAGAACGTGTGAGCTGTGCAGCACCTTAAGAAGATTTCATGGTGATGTTGCAGATTTTCAGGAGTGAAATACAGGACAAAGGGAGATTAGAGTGAGCCAAGGTGTTCTGGGGACAGTTCAAAGACTTAGTAGCTGATCCTCCAGGCGTGTGCTGTTTTCAGAAATATCTAAGGATTTCACTCGAAAACAAAATAAAGAAAAAGGCCTCGTCAATTTTTAATCAAGATACTCATGTAAAACAGTAAAATGAAAACAAGATAATGATCATCATGGCATGACTCTACAAAAGGGTTTGGTAGACTGTAATAGAAATAGATGTAAAGGGAACAATCAATTAATGAAGCCGACATGTATTTGTTTTGTTTTTTATATCATAAGTTTGTTAATACTGTAATTGTACCAAATTCCTGCTCAAAACACACTAATATTTAGATTTCATATTTCACACGACAGCTCTGACGGCTCTCTCAGTCAGATTTGAAACCTTCTCTCTGTTGACCTGCCATGTTTTGTCAAATCAGGGATATAATCTGGATTTTCAACATGAAGTGTCTGGTAGCAAAAAGTAGACAAAGCCACAGACTTGTGACCTTCAGTCTGACTGATTTCAGTCAAATACCAAACTGCCCTACAGACGTTTAGCAGGGAAGTCTATGAAACGACGTTATTTAAATCAGCCATTAAACCTGGCTGCTGGTGACCTGGGATTAAATCACTGCAACATGAATATGAAGCAGGACATCCACCTGAGGTTTCACTCACAGTAACTTCTTAAATTCAGCAGGTTGCCGTAATGATGTTGATAATGATGACCTTTGACCTTCAGTGGTCACGCCTGTGCACATCGTATTCAGGTCATGACATACGCAGAGAATCCTTATTATTCATTTTCCATCCACAGTATTTATATCGTCCACGCACTGAGGCATTATTTTCGAAGGTTTGGAGGTGCAACCTGCTGCACTGTGGATGAATAAAGACAGATGAGATTAATCTAGTCATGATTCTGCTGTTATGAAACAGCTCAAGAGTATTAAGATTACACACAAAACCAACGCAGAAACACACAACTTCAAGAAAAGCAAAGCGGGAAAAAAACCATGTGTTATGTCTGTCAGCACAACTTTTAATTCAGTTTTTTGTTGGGTTAAAAATCAGAGTGAAACAAAGAAGGCATGTACCACTCTATAATGTTGAAATAACAAAAGCAGATAATTAAACATCAGATACACGATAGTGTGAAACCCAGTGAATGAAACTGGCTCACTATCAATAATAATAATAATAATAATACATTAAATAACATTACAGCAACTATTAATGTTATTAGGATGAAAACACTTATCTTTTTCTCACCATTGACCTATGCTCTTGGCATGTACTGTCTCTTTATTTTTAACACTTTTAGCACTTAGTAAATATTTATAGTGTCATTTTGTCCAGTGTCATTTGTTAAGCACACTAAATTACATCTGTGTATGATAACGTGCTATACAAATAAGTTTCCCTTGCCTTGCCTTTTTATTTGGGGAAGCCTACACAGATTAAAATAAAGTTTTACTGAAACCAGCAGCAGAAAAAGCAACATACAGTATAACTGCTTGAAAAGGACAGGAAAGGTTGACTGAGAGGGTTCACGTGAAATGACACAGTTTTAAACAAGTGATAAAATTTAGCAACATGCGCAAACACTGCAAAGAATCCTTCCACACACAGATCTGATTTACTGACCTTAACCCAGTCAAACAGGGTGATGAATTAAGCTTCCTGCGCTAAGACACTGTGTTGACCCTCATAATAATACTCTCCTCTGGGTCACAACTGATTGGATCATAAATCTGCCATTTAAAAAAAAAAATCCCTCTCCTCTGTCTTGTCCTAAAAATCACCTCGTATTACTGATGTGCTGTAGTAAAAAATTGTGCGGTGTGTATTATTGCCATTTGCTTATTGGCGAGACTTTTCATTCTGTTTGGAGATTTCAGTATAAGAAGACTTTTCCAGACAGAAATACTATAACCAAGCAACAGTGCATGATGTATATTCAATTTAACACTCGAACTGAATACGTGCAGTCCACATATCGAGGAGAGAGTGAGATCTTTTGGCAAAAAAAAGGATGATTTACATATTTATGTCCTTTTTGTCCTCTCTGAGAGAGAGCCATGAATACTCATACCAGTAATGATCTGCTCAGTTAACGTCTAGATCAACCTCCCTGCCCATGTAAAAAATACTGAACCAAATACTTCATTATGATCCATCTGAAATCCTAATTTAAGGATTGATATGTAATCATGACGAGACTTGTGAGGATTGCTGATCCTCGTGTGTTTAGATCATAATGGGTGGTGGAGGACTCTCTGATGACCAGCTCATTGATCGATCGCCTAACTAACTCCTGAGCAAAACCAGTAATGTGCTGCACACAGGGAACAAGACTGTGCCGAGGGCCGGGCTGTGCTTGTGTGTTTGCCCTTTCAGCGTTTCCTGGTTGGTCTGGTCGGAGGTTGGGGGGCTCTGGGGTGCAGGCACAGTGCTGGGTGGGAGGGTGGTGCGGCTGGCACACATGTCGTAGAGGTTTCCAGAAAATTGTGTCTTCCTGGACTCTTGTCTTAGAGACTCCCAGACAGCTGCTGGCTCTCCAGGACAGCCGGCCAGAGCAGAGTTAGCACACACATGGAAGGCGTTCCAGGATCTTTAAGGAACCAGGACAGAGATGTCAATGTTAAGTGTAGGAAGATAGTGGCAATGCAGATTTCACCACGAAACTACAACAATGCAGTGAGTATTTCATGTTCTTAAAATCTCTTTTGCTGCTGCAGTGATGTACTACGGTTACAGGTTCAACAGACATTTGGATATTGGATATGAATTTGATAATTAGGGTTTAAACATGCAGCTGGTTCTTTGACAGAATAGCAACAGAATAAAAAACTTGTGTGATGGCATCATCTTTTTTAAACAGCTGAGCTAAAGTTGAGACTGTAGGTTGTTTGCACAGCATCTTATTTTGACCCATAGTTACGTTTTTTTATGGCGACATATAGTGGTCCATAGCTAGTAATTATGACAGGAGACGTAGTGTAAAGACCACGAAACTCCATGTTGAAAAGAATATTCACAGAAACACACACACACACCTGCAGATTGCATCAATGTCCTGTGTGCTCTGGTCTTTTTGTGTTTCCACCAAACTGTCCCCAAGTGTGAGTAAACACTGGGCAAAACTCTTGTAGATGGAGCCACATGAAACAGGAACTGCAGCTCCAAGAGACACTGGGACCAAACCTGGTGGTGAGGAAAAGACAAGAGAAAGGTATAAACATTAATACACTCACATGCAGTTTTATCTGAATGGTTGCATGTTTATATGAGGACTCTGTGTGTATATCTAAAAAATGGGGATGAGGGAGACAGAGAGGGAATTGAAATTACAACAATCTTCTAGAGGGAAACACAATGTTTATGACGTGACCCATCCTGTGCTTAGTCGGATCAAACAAACACAGAAATATGTTGTATTCCATTCATCTGGAGGGATTATACTTCCTCAAAGCCAAATTCAATGTAGGACTGCAAAAGCATGTGTGAGCTGTCTGAGTGCATAGATCAGCTCATACATAACACATCCCTCTGAAATTGGTTTTTAGTTTTCACCGAAAAGATCCTAAAAAAAACTGTGATACCAGGTTTGACTGGAATATTTAAACACAGATTTGGTGAATGTGTGTTTGAGTGAGATTTCTCCTTGTGCAGTGGACCTGTGTGGTTCCTTTGTTGTTTCACCTGAAGAAGCTGCTCCAGGGTCAACAGGGGCCAATGTATGTGGAGACCTGAATTTATGTTATTGCTGAAAATCTCCATTTCATAGACATTAATCAGCTGCTATAACAGCTTTCACTGTCCTGGTTTCAGAGTTTCCACAAGAGTTTGGTTCCTGGTAACATCTCTAATGACTCTCCCTAGCTAGAAATCAAAACCAGCGCCAGAGTCACCATATTGGGGTCAAGATGTCATGGGCTTGAGGTGGCTGGACAACACAACTTTAAACCAACAAAACATCAATGAGAGTTGTGTCATCAGTCTAAGTTCAATGTGTCCTCATGTAGACACCTGATGTCACAATCTTTATTTGACCAGATTTCAACCCAGTGTAAACATCACATTGGTGGCCTGATGGTGACTGGGATAAAGAGGGAAAACCACTTTTTTGTGAACCTTTTTTTTTTTTTTATCATACTATCATGTTGAAACAGGAAGTGGTGTTCTCCAAAGCCTAACGATTTTTACCAGGACAGTGATTTGACCCAGTCATTCATCAGTCAGTGGCATTGTAAACTGGCACACACTGGAAGCTATCAGTACAATCTGTTATCTGACTTCTGCTTTTAATTTGTTTTTTGATCCAGGCCCAAAAGATTTTTCAATGTGGACAACCTGTTTCCACAAGGTTGAGAGCACTGTACTTTCAAAGGCATCTCTGTTTGCTGCAGCATTAATATTCCCCTAAGTCTAAACTAAAAGAAAAAGGCCTGGACCTAACGAGACAGAGCAAATGTCTGTGTATTTTTGGAGAAATCAGATGTGATCTGTGCATCCACATCTCTCAGACTGTGAAACCACCTTTCACAAAATCATCTCAGAAGTCACTTTTATATATAAACTTAACTGTAATCATTTACACGGCTCATGACTTTGATGTGTTACTCACTGAATTGATTAATCATGTAAGAATGCACGTTGTCTGTGCTGACAGTGTTATTGGATTGATTTAGTCCGGTTGTATCTGCCTCCTGAAATTTCTCTGTACGATTGCATTAATTCATTTCCTAATGGCATTTTTCAATCTGATATTATTGACTGCAAATATTATCCTGTGTAGTTTTTTTTCCTATCCAAAGTGTTATCTTCCTCTTAAAACCCTCATAAATGATGCCACAATTCACACCCAGGTACATGATGTTGTACAACCATCTGCACACACACTTTCACACGCGAGAGAGAGAGAGAGAGAGAGAGAGAGAACATGAGGGGACAGTGAGCGTTTCATTAAGGTAAGTGCATTTGTAAAACCTTCCTCTCCTCAGTTGCAGAATGGGCTCAGTGAAATATCTTTTTATCAGTCGTGTTAACTACATTGGACTATCCCAGCTAAAATTCTTCTGGGCAACCAAAACAAAATCTAAAAGAAAAGACATGTTTTAATTTCCCATGAGATAAAGAACTGTATAATCGGGAACAGCGCTCAGCATGAGACAAGCAAAGCAAACTCAGCCCAGAACTTTTCCCTGAAGATCTAAATACACATACTCTCTCTCACACACACACATATACGCACACACATAAAACACAATCAGACAATAAGTGAAAAGACATCCTTACCTAGACAGAGAGCGATGGGCAGCAGCATAGCTGCGGCGCCCGGACGGGACTTCATGATTTGGCTCAGCAGAGTCCCGTGGAGCTGAGTCCCACCTCTGAATCAGAGGCTCTGGTGTGAAGCTCCTGCTGGCTGTGAATCCAAGAGTCTAAAGTTGTGCTTTAAAATGTGATGTGTCCTGCCATCCGCTGGGAATTCATCAGATTGCAAAAGTACAGCAATGCACAGAGGCACAACCCGGCTGGATTAACAGTGAAAGGGACCGGTGCATTGCAGAGAGTAAGAGGATGTTGTATTAATGTGTGTGTGTGTGTGTGTGTGCACTGGGGAGGGGCACAAGGGGAGAGCCATAGAGAGCTTGGATGCAGCAGACCAATGACAACATCACAACACAGCACACTGGATTAGAACGATCTCATTTCCGGTCGTCAGTATTAGGACATTTATTTGAAAAACATCATAAAAATACATATAGTGTAATGGTGATCATGAACTTGACGCACTTAGGGAACATCTCTGCCTTGTTCACACACATCTATCTGCTGCAAACATCTGGTTTTACTGTTGAACAAGGGCTTCCTCACTGATGACGGGGGGTGGGGGGGATTCAGGAGGACAGATGGATGAAGTCCCACTGAGGACGAGACAATCCATCCCACCTGGGAGCCCAGCGTAGATGCACGCAGCACCCTCTGAGAATAGCAGCAGCCCATGTGAGGATCATCTAAAGCTATGTGGGTCATGTGAGAATGAAAACAAGCACACTGTTTGAAGATGGCAGACTGTGAAACCATCTACCTTATTCCCAACTCTTCCAACTTGAGCGCCTGTCTTACATCCCCCCTGTTCTCTCCCTGTCGGCCTCCAAATCCCCAGCTATGCCCCCCAGATGGCTCACACTACATGCATTAGTATAAGTCCTGGTTCACATCTGTATACTGACACAGGAGGAATGGTAACCCATTGTTAATCTGCAGCTTAAAACAACCATTAACTGCAGAATAATCTGTCTGTGTCAGAGGCTGCTGCCACGAATCAATACATCATGGGAGCTACTTTGGCTGCATGTCAAACCATGAGTCTTCCTGAAAACATCTGTATTAGCCCAGCAAATGGGTGTTTGTTTTTTGTTTGTTTGTTTTATTTTAGGTTCTTATCTTGCAGATGTGCTCACAATTATGGATGTAACACGTGTTTCCAAAAGTGTTGTGGAGTCTGTTGCAGTAGGAAAATAATCAGTCACATATGATACATACAACGTGATTTCTGACCATATATAAAGTGAATAGTGTAAACAACCTGGCCGAATACTGCCACGAAAATATCCTGCGATAATGAGTCTGATGTTTTTACTGCAGCTGATTCATCAAGTCTTGTCAGGTCAACCACACAGAGACGGTCTCCTCCCAGTAACTCACCTCCCTACAGACCAGTGGTTTTCTTATCTGGTGCTTCTTTGTACAAGAAGCTCAAAGTGGGCCTTCTGTACACAATTTATTACATGGATTCATTATATCAGATCAGGTTGTCAGGACAAATATCACTCCAATGTGTTTTCAGTGATGCTGCACCAAACATCAGACTGTGAAAACTAATCACCACCTGTTTGTTTTATAGGTGGCTGTCAATGATTTATGTTCTCTACAGCACTATTGTTTATCATTATCAATTTCTTATGTCACTTTTGTTTGCTTTTTTGCACTAAAACGCAACAACACAGTTTTCCCTAATGTCTTATTTTAAAGAACATAAATGTGTTTTCTTATTAATTTAACAGAAAATGTTAAATGTTGCGTACGAGGGGAGAGTTGGGTAAGTTGAGCATATAGGGGCAAGTTGAGCCACACCTTGTTGCTAGGAAACCATAAGAAAAATTGAGTATGTGACCAAATATTTAGGAGGAAGTCATCATTTCATGCAGTCGATGAAGCTAAGAACCACATGGGTAAAGTGGTTTGACATTTATGTCCAAAAAAAAAAAAAAAAATTCACTCTAGAAAGTGAATTCAGTCAAACATAACTTTTGAACTGAAAGTTGTGTTTACACCAAAAGAGATAATTCTAAACTTGTTTTATACATCTATGAACTACAACATGAGGTAGTACACAGGTAGGGATGCACAACATCCTGAAATGTGAGATATATTCGTTCACAACAAAACTATAATTGTCTTGATGTCGTGACCCTGAATATGAAAAGTGGCTCATCTTACCCCACTCTCCCCTACAACATGAACTCTGCGTCGGTGAAACACAGTCGGTGCAACAGGGAAAGATTTTGGCTGAAATCAGCAAATATTTGATCATAGAATAAGTAAAGCAATCTTCATTCATTTTATTATTTATTCTATTTGGCATAAAATGTCTTTTTGTAGTTCATGTTAAAACAAACATGTTGTTTCCAACTACAATATTTTATTATCAAAATGCAATCAGTGATAATCCTTAATGAGATTAAACTTAATGGCGGCCTTTGTTTTCACACGTCCCTTTACACTGTTTCAAGATCACGAGTTGCTGACATTGTTTGACTTCATTCACATCACATTATTAAGGATGAGACACATGTAATCTGACATGAGAAGCTGCTCTATGTAAAGACGGCTGTGGTGAATAGCACAGCCATAGAAAAAAAGAAGATAGAGTTGTGTAAGTTTGATTGACAGTCCTGGATTAAGGCATTATGCAACACTGTTGGGAGTAAAAAAAAAATAAATCCAGATGAGATTAGGATCTGGATCCTCGCTCTCTCCAATGCTCTCTATCCTTCCATTCATCCGCTTCTCCCTCTTCCTGTTTCATGTGGCACATTATCATGATTAGTGTTTAAAAGGACACATTTTTAAGTCTGAGTTGAGGAACTCAGTTACAGGTTTAGATTCACATTATTGACTGTCAATTTTAACTGACATTTCAACAAGGTGCGATCAAAGATGCCACGGACGGATGAAGTAAATTAGGCTGTGTAGACGGAGCCGGAGCTCGGCTCTTCAAGCTTTTCTCTCACTGCCATCTAGAGGGTGAAAATCATGCTGCAACATGTCACTGTGCTCTGCCTATTGAAACATCACATCTCACCACCTGTTGTTTCTACTGTGAGATGAATCCGACACACGCTGAAGGAACATAGCTGAAATAAGTTCACAGAAATGAGTTGAAAGATCATGAGCAGAGGTTTCAGAAATGAGTTTTAATGACTTATTTGAAGTGATTAATGAAGTAAAAACACCTCATCACCTGCTGGTTTCTAAGATTTTACAGTTTGCTGCTTTAAAAACCCTTGACTGTTGTTTTTCAACTGTTGATGAGAACAGCACAACTGAGCGCAAGATTTTAACCTCTGATATCTTTTAATGTCCACTTTTTAATACTAAACTTGAACTGCAAACCTGAACATGAGTTTTTCTTCTCTCTCACCAAAATCCAAATACACAACTAACTTTTTGCACACACAATCCTTTCCAACTTCCTAATGTGACACTTCAGGCACCAGCTTATGTCAAACATCACTGAAGAAGTGACACAGCACCTCAGTACTAAGATTTGATGTTTGAGCTCATGTTTTGTTCCGGTCACATCTTTATGACTGAAGATTTAATGTGATATATAAATTGAATTACTTCCTATAACTCTATAGTGATCCTATACACATTGACAACAGGCCTGGAACTACTGAAAAATGTAATTTTCATCTTATCTTTCCCTACGTGTCCAAACCAAACCCTTCACTGAATCCCAATATGAGCCATAACTACCTTTACTCTAAGGCAAAAAGAACACAACACACACCAGGATCTTCTGACGCACTGTTTCTGTTGTGTTGCTGTGACACCAGACGAGGTCAGGACACGTTTGTTGACTTGAGAAATAACTCAGCATGAATCAGCGCCACTACAAAATGAAATTTTCTTGAAAATGGGAGCAGAGCAGAGCTGTAAGACCAAGTTCAAAGATCTGTGCTGTGTAACATCCTGTGCATAAGACACTTATGAACAGGACAGAGAGATGAAGCCACAAAACCTCTGTGTGAGAGAAAAATGATCTGACCATAAACAGGCACATAAAACTGAAGTCTCACGGAATCACCTCGGAGACAAACAGACTCAGACAACTCACGTTGCATCAAGTATCATGAGAAAGGGTTTTTCTATGCACTTCTCAGAAGATTTCTTAAGGAAAAATAAAACAGTAAAAAACATGTCTTCAAGAAACATATTTTAATAAGATTTCATTTCATTTTTCAGTGCCCTTTTCAAGTTTTAAGGAATCCTCCAAAGTCCTTTTTTTCTGTCACACAAATGTTTTTAGCAACAAGGCAACTCAGATGAAGTCATGGTAGAGTTTTTTTGTCACTGACTAACACAATAAGCGTGCCAGAAATAGTGTTTTGGTTACACAAAAAATCCTATGGATACTTGAGCTTGGTGTACTTGACATTACCCCTGCAGACTATTGTGAGAGGTTTTTTCCACCAGCCTCCTAGTTTCAGTTCAAAAGTATGGAAATAAAAACTTCAAACGTCAGAGAAATCTGAGGGAGGAAAACTTTAAATGCAACTAGGCAGCTTTTAGCGTCAGTCTGCGTATAAATATGTAAAGCCCGCCTAACCTTCAGTCCTGGTTGAGAAAAATGAAATGCGAGTCGTAGACCTTCGTCGGGCTGCAGGTCAATAGTGGACTGTGCATGTTTGTATGTGATTAGCAATGAGGTTATTACTATCAGCTACATAAACTAGGCAGCCAACTTACATCAAGCCTACGAAAAATCAGCTCTACTTGTTGAAAATAAATTGTCATCGCTCGTAGTTTTATACAAAATAGGGCTGGGTCTGCTGTCTCGGAGCCCCTCGGTGTCATCTCTGTTTGTCTGAGTCTCTGTAACGGGTCGTCTCCGGTGCTGACATCAGATTTTCTTCCGGACGCTGAAAGCCACCGAGTTCCCATACAGCAGCCTGTCCCGCTCCCGCACCTCCTCCTGCAGCTTGGCCTCGGCGACCCGCAGCTGACGGATGGTCGCCTTCATCTCCTTCATCTTCACCTCCATCAGTGCGATGATGTCCCGCTGCTCGTTCAGTTTTCGCAGCAGCTCGGCCGACGTGGTACCAGTGGTCAGCGAGTACGAGTGGTCCAGCGGGCTGCTGGTCACACTGACGTACTGCACGGGCAGCTGGTGCACGGCGGACGCGGCTTCGACCGATGAG
>OMNW01018957.1:0-17040 GCA_900303245.1 Selene dorsalis | reverse complement strand
TAGTTGTGTTAATGTAAAACAGTGCCCAGTTCAATAAACTAATTATGCAATTTAAATTACACTGTCTAGAGTGTGTGTGGCATTGTAGCTGTACTTGCTGATAAAATAGACTTGCCTAAATGTTTTACGTCTATGATCATATCATACAAGTGTATATGTGCATATATATATCTTTATATATATATATAAAATGTGCTGTAAAAATACTGAATACAAGCAGCAAAGCAAACATCAAGACAGCCAATGAAAAAGCACAACACACCTAGTGAGTGGGAAAGTGACAGAGAGCAAAACAACAGGACAGAGAACAAAAACATAGTAAAAAAAAAATAGGCTGATTTTTGCACCTAGCCATGAGTAAGCATGATCCAGCACACACACACACACATCAGCCAGAACCACAGGAGCGCTGCACAGACACAGAGCGGGACGGCTGAGGAATAAAGTTGAGAAGTGTGTGTGTGTGTGTTGTGTTGATTTTTACTTCAGCGTTTGCAAGAGATGGGACTTGATATGTGATGGCAGTGATCAGGACAGTTCTGTCTGGTTTTACGTGGAGCCCTGCAGTGTGTTAATGTATAAGTCTGTGTGAAATACAACGTGGAAAACTCTCTGTACAAAGCACATTACCGAGCTACTCACCATGTACGCACTATCCATTCTCACTCATTTGTCTGATACTGCTTTCTATACCGATGTACATTTGTGAACTGGATTGTTAGCAAAGGATGAAATTCCATCTTAAATCTGAACCGATCTCATCCCAGGCTTGTGCTTCACAGCCGGTTAAATTCTGTACATGATTACAGCCTCACTGTCATAATGCCTGGGCATACACAGTACCATGGTGATGCCGAGTGACATTTCAAATTAGGCAAGGAAGCATTTCGATGCGCCGTCAGGAACACTGACGTCAAACGCTCGTAGACACTTGACAGCTGAATGCAAGCACCAGCACGTGGGTGCAGTTGCTTTTGAGTCATTTCGTACACGGATTTCTTAAAAAGAACACACACATATGCATGCCCCAAAACATGAATAAAACGATAGACCTGTGCGTGTTTGAGGGTGTGCGAAACATCAAGAGTGGCGATATGTCAACTCTGGTTCATTGCTCAACTTCATATCTCATAACAAAGGAATGTCCTAGGGGAATTGATTAACCTATTGCTGAGCACACCTCACAGTACATTCCTCATTAATCTAACGCAACTGCTCCGTTTTAATTCCACCCTCTAGCCACCCCCCCCCCTTTTCATTTCTCTCTGCTGCTCTTCTTCAATTAATTTATCATTAGATTTCTCCACCTCAGTTAACCAGCCTCACTACATGCAAACCAACAGTTTGATTATACCCAGATTAAAGCAAAACCCAAAGATTATTGCAAATGCTGCATAAAAGAATATCTTAAAATTATAATCCCTGATTTTGCAAGCTCACAGTGCAAGAATTTAAATTTCACTACAGCTGATCTGCATCTGTGCATGGAGCATAATACTTTAACTGGTATTAATATGTCATCTGTGTCTGGTTACATTATCCGGATAATGACATAAAACCTGCGGACCTTTGCATTTACATCTGGTTTTGAAATGCATTTTCGTTTTCCCATTCTGGTGGCAGTGTGAGTGGATCTCAAACATGGTGCGTTCAGGGTCAAGGGGAGCAACGCTAAGGCAGACTATTATTCATTTTGGGGGGCAAACTTGTGAGCTACAACTACTCCTGTAAGCTCTACTTTTAACACACTGGTCTTTTTTTATGGTCAAGAATGTGGCAACACAGGACAGACCAAGATTCTTGTTACATATTAATGTGCAAGGTATAAATGGCTACAATACTTTACTGCCACGTACATAACTTAGAGGCATAAAACCTAGTTTTGCACAATTTAGGTTAAACATGATGATTAGCTAAGATAACACATAGCCGTGTGTGCTCTCAGTCAGCACACATGACATTTTTTTTAAAGTAATCACACAGTTCCTCAGAGTTTATCCTCAGGGTAACATGAATGTCAATATAAAATTTCATGCAATTCATACAATAGTTGTCAAGAAAATTCAACTACAACAACAACAACAACAAAATCTCCTGAGGACCACGTGTCCGTATAAACTTTTATGGCAAATCATCCAATAACGCTTAAGATATTTAAGCCTGGATCACAGTTTGATACATATAAAAAGTAAAAAAAAAAAACAATTATTGATGAAGAAAACTGAGTTAACATCACTTGACATTGCTGATTATCAAATCAGCAATGTCAAAATCAAAATCATTAAACCAAAGTTACACTCATCTCAATCAAAATATGATCTTAAACCTACATCATTATCTGGTGTTTTTTTTGCACAAGCTAAGTTGTAAATGTGTGGAGTGAGGGAACAATGGCCATTAACACACAGACAGGTGGCTGAGCTAACCCTGAGGTCTTCTGCTGGAAACACACACATACCCAATTACAGCTGTGAATGAATAGAGAGCGACACGTTTTCATCCGTTTCAGTCGGAGTCCTATGTGTGTGTGTGTGTGTACACAGGCAAGGGTGTTGAAACGTAAATGGGTGAGAACAAGACGGCCACCACATTGTGTCTAATGAAGGTGTGTGTGAGGAACAGAGGATGACAGAAACGCATGTGATGAGTAGGAGTGTCTAACCACAACTCCCTTCTCTTTGTTTTTGTGGGGGGTAGTGATGTGCTTCAGGCTCTCTATTGCTAAAAAAAAAAAAAGCCTGTTTCTAACCAGAAGACCTTCTGTTCAACAGACTACTCTCATAGTAAAAGACCATTCTCTAGAGGATATTCACCATACAGAGAGAGAGGCTGTAAATTTATTTGTAGGACAGAGTATGAAAGAGGGAGAGAGGAGTCCACACATCTCCTCCAGGATCGGGAAGCATTTGTACTTCTCCCCAAATAAGGAGCAACCTGCCATTTTGGGAAATACATTTATAATCAGAGTCAGACGATATCAATTCTCTCCTTGGCAGGCTGCGACTAATACTTGTCACTTCTGATTAATCTATTCTTTTACTAATTCAGCAACAATTATTATATTTGTTAATGATTGAGTAATCTCTTATTCTCTTGATTCATTTATCCATAAAACTCACATTATGAATCCTCATTTCCTAGCAATCAAAAGTCTTGTTTTGGCCCAACAACGCCAAAACCAGTAGACAGTGCATTCATACCCAATTTTTTTTCCCAAACAAAACATTTGCTGTTTTTTTAATCACTAAGACACTGCCTGATCACACACTTAGTCACAGTCTCTTGGCTTTTCTTTGTAGAAACTGATTTATCTGTCTTCTCCCCGCTTGATACAAACGCACCTGACTTTAAAGAGAGCGGGGCTAGCAGCAGTGTCGCACCCCTCCATCAGTCAAGGGACAGCTGCTTACTGGGACTCTGGCAGTGATGATAAAACTGCGTGTGATGTGAAACATTTTCACTTATCTGCTGAAAGCTATTACACCTCTCTGTAGGTTATGGCAATCAAAGCAGTAGCCATGTTTGGCTCTATAACAGCCTGCCATCCTCCAACATGGAACTGGCCCTCACTTCCTATTTTTTTCCCCTGCAGCCCGTCTGACAAGGTGATGATGAGAAACGTTTATCAGCAAATTGGATTTGCACTGAAAACTGATATTGCGACACAACAACCAAAAAGTGTGGAAACCTTATTACTAAACCACTGGTCAAATACTAAATGAGAGTTTCCTACCAAATTCTCCACAGTGGAAAAAGTCAAGGCTCCCCAACCTTCATTCTCATAAAGATGAACAACTATTTTGTCCCAGCTTGACCTCTTGTCCAAAAAGTCAGTAAATAAAATCCACTCCTTGCAGTTAACTGAATACACTACATCTAAGGCTGCAACTACAAATTATTTTCATTATGGATTTATTAGCCAGTTTTTTTTTTCTTGATCAATTTAGGAAGCACTTTGCCTATAGATGTATATTTGTCAAATCCAAATTGTTCATGAGACCCAAAGGTGACATTCAAATTCCTCGTTTCACATCAAAAAGTCAAAAACCCTAACCTATATTGTTATAAATATTGTTATATAAGACTCGGTCTCTTGCGTGTGCACGCGCTCTCTCATACACACGCACACACAAAGGCCAAATGCAGTCAATCATGCTAATTGTACAATGTTTAAATTGTGTTGTTTGTTTAAACGACCTAAAAAAAGACATTACAAATTTGAATATTTAACATAAGAAGCATTACAAATTCGAATCTGATTTAGGGGGCAAATTGACAGCCATAGTTAAGAGGTAGTCTGAAGCACTCTCATTTGTTTTACCAACAAAGGAATATCAACTCGGAGGTACAACGTTTTCATAGCAGTGACAGTGAATGGGGCTATTATTTATTCTACCTGTAAACATACTGAATGAGAGTGTCAACTTGACTATCGCGCAAGACTTCGCAAGACGTAAGGCCCTTACACACCCGGGACGTGACGAATAAAAGGCGGCAAATATTTCACATCAAAACCATTCACACTGGCGGTGATGCGAATGTGTGGCAGCCACGACAATTATAAACCAAAGTTTCGCTTTGGCTCGGGTGGTTGTCTCCATGTCTTTCCTTAAATCCATTTAACACAACTCGCTGATTATCCCTCACGTATTCCACACCTGCTGTGCCACTGTCGTCTCGTTACCAACTTTACCATACCCAACACAGGAGCTCACTACTGATCACTGTCCTGACAGCCGAGCTGTTTGGTGATGCTTCACCACACATCGTCCTTCATTTTGTTGTCTTTGTAAAGTCTGTGTCCCTTGTCAAATAGGACAAGGTGGTGAGCATCAACTGTGTGGTATAAAAAGAGATGGTGAGAAGGTGGTGAGAGACACAGGTTGTTTACACTGTTGTCATGGTGTTGTGACTTTGTGACGTACTTCCTTTTCACGCTACATTACGTACAGATTTATGTCGCATTTTTGAGGTCGGTCACATTTGCAGTCGGTGTGAAGAGACTCGTGATGAAAACCGAAGTTTGAAAAAAAAAAAATAGTGATGCGCTATTTATTCACCCGAAAAATACATCGCAGGTGTGAAAGGGCCTTTAGTATTACAGCCCCTTTTACAAACATGTCCGCTTTCTTGAGGTAAACAAATCCCTCGGTGTATGTTTGAATAGCCGTCTGACGTTGCCTGTGAAAAAAAAAAAAAAAAAAAAAAATGCGGTTTTGTGGGATGTAAATAGCGTAAACAGCCTAATGTTAGTCCGTTCCCATTATAGGCTGCTGTGGTGAAGTGGGGACAGACAGAACTACTGCATAACAGCAGCAAAAATCTTCAGATTCGTTCTTTTAGACCTAAAATATCAGGAAATCATAGTCCCAGGTTGCATTTGCCTGGAATTGTCCTTCAAGATAAGAGCTTACCTCTAAAATAAATAAATTAATGAGTTGTTAATTATTTTTCTGGCAACAATCAAATATCATTTGAGCTGTTACTGCTACCCCAAATACTGTCAGTATTGGTACTGGGAGCTCACCAAGTTTCACACAAGAACACACACAGAGCAGGGATTCATTCACCACTGACTGACATTATTAAGGAGACCTTACTGCTCTCTGGCTTAACCCGAGTTATTTTTCAGGACTTTGTTAAGCTTAAACTCTATTAGTGGGACTTCATTTTGAGCTGAACTCATAAGCTATAGCCTCAAGGCCGCGGTACAAAGACAGAGCCTGTTATCCTGCATGCTGACAGAGATGGGGGTTTTTAAGCGCAATGGGGTGTTTTTTGTGCGATTACAATGATGCAACATTAAAGTCTTACATTGTTTCAGATCTTCAAAGTTCATGTCCACATTTCATTTTTTATTTCTGTATGTTGATATAAATATGCGCATTTCGATACAATAATGCTGATTCCATTTCGATCTCCCATAAATGGAGGATTCCTGCGGCCTAGGGGGAGCAGAAGAGGCAATAATGAGGGAGGAGGGAAGGATTGTGAAAGAATAAATCTCACACACTCTCTCACATACACACACACACACACACACACAAAGAGCTACCATTCCTGGAGAACATGTACAAAACAACACAACCCCCACACCGACTCTATCCTCCCACATAATACCTCACCAGGCATCTACTCTTTAAGCTACAAATCAAAACCGGTGGGCGTTATCACACTTCAGCACAGGAGAGAATAGAACTGAGCAGCTTTTTTCTTTTAAATCCTCCAGGACTAAAGCATTTCACTTGGGTCACATGAGAAGGAAACAGAAAGGAAAACCGCAAGACAATAAACTGCTGAGTGTTAAGAGGTGCGTCAATTGCAATTTCAAAATAACTACCTAGACAATGAGTCATGCATTTAATATGCTGCATTAGGAAGATCTCTTCATATTTGTTTTTGTGCTGTTGCTGTTCGATTCTATTGGTTGACTGTACAACGAATTATGATTGATTGTTTTCTAACATTTCATTATAGACCAAATACTTAAGAACTGATTTGATAGTTGAGTAAATAATTGGTAGTTGACTGATAACACTGGGGAACACAATTGTTGTGTTCCCCAGTGTTGTTGAGTTAGGTCTGACGGCAGGTTTTAACAAATTTTTGGGTGCCGAATCCAAAACTGATCTCAGTTTTTCTCTAGCACGTCAAGTTTTTGAACTATAGGATCCCCGTTTTCTTAAAAAATATGAAAAATACTGTACTTAAATTTACAAATATTGACATACAATGAAATATGAAAGAAACAAGCATGACTGCAATGTTTATTTAACACTATTATGTTTTTACAAAGGATATGGCTACTGTAAATAATCAGCTGGCCAGTCTTACTACAGCTAATCAGTGGAATTTTGCTTATCTGGAGGGTAAACTGAGGAGAAAAAACTTGACGTGCTATAAAAAAACTGACTGCAATTTTGGAATCAGCATGCCAATTTTAGTTTAAATCAGCATGAAAATCTAACTCAACAGAAATTTTTTTTCAAATTGTTCCCCAGTGTAATAGGTCAGTGGCAGACCTACTATACAGTATGACTGACCAACTATAAAACTGTATTAAAGCCCCAGAAAGCTGATTTCAAATTTTAAAGTGGACCCATTATGCACATTACCAGCTTTATATTTTTATTCTGGGAATTGACTAGAGTAGCTTTACGGGGTTAATAGTTCAAAAAATCCATATTTATTCACTATTTACTGCAAAGGCCGAGCTGTCCTTTCCTGCACACATAAGTACAACTTCGACAGCGGCTTTCTGGCATGGAGATCAGGAAGTAGACGCATGCGCCTTGTGAATGTGGTCAGTTTAAATCTGAGGGAAGGGATTAAGAAGATGAACAATGTTATGACAGAAAATACTGGAATACCATATAGGCCTATCAGACACATAAAAGAGCACAATGGCACTACAAAAAAAAAAAAAAAACGGAAAGCGAAGAACTGACAAAGCATAACATGGGCACTTCAAGTATTCTCTAAAATACAAAACCTTCGTCATCGTTAAAGTGAAAATTCAAGTAAAAAGGTAAAATATTAAAAGTTTGACATACAACAGCTCATCTGATCTCTTTCTTTTGGACTGTGTGGGTGGCTGACAGCTGCCTAGCAGCAACCAACCAACATCCATTACCTAATTTCATCTGATTGGTTGTCAGATGTCAGCTTAGCCTTGGCCCCCCACATACAAAAAAAAAAACAGAAATCTGTTTTTTATGAAATAAAATAAATGAAATAACCAAAACGTATAATTTTGTCATAAAATCTTGGGCCTAAGACGGACCCCATTACCTCATCACAAAAAACATTTCCAGGACTTTCCAGCAGAAATCCTACCAATAAAATGTGATCCAACAAAACGCAGGCCTAAGTGACAGGCTAACACTGCATTTTCTTGCAAACAGAGCCAACGTCCAAATTTATAACAAGTCCAGGGTCACATCCATTCTACGACAATATTGAAAGCCAGTATGATGGAATAAGAACCCCCACCCTTGCCTTTCACACAATCAGTTCTGCCCCATAGCAATGAGCTTCAAACAGCTCTGGGCTATTTTAGATCTAGGACAGCACTATACACTTTGGGACAGCATCTCCCCTTTTCTCTGAGCTGACTTCCTCCTCCTCTATTCTCCTTTCCAAAATCATTTCATCAGTCACACACCTCATGGGTCTGCATCCCTGGATTATGTGACAATATTGTGCCGGCCCACTGAAAATGGAAATGTTTTTCATACATGGAGCGCCTATACCGTGAAATAAATACCCTTCAACATTATCCGTTTATGGAGATTTCTACCCGTGCTGTCTTCCCTGGTTAGTAACACACATTTAGAGGCCCCGCATTATGGTAAATAAAAGGGAAAATTTATTTAGGTTTTTGCTACTGAGGTCAGAATGAACATCACTGTTAAACTTATTGGACAGCAAAAGTCTACCTTTTTGTGATTATTATTTTGATTGTTTTAGTCATATCACCTCACACTTATCCTATCATATTTCTTTTTTTGCTCGATACAGCTTTTAATTACAATTACAATAACAATTTGAAATGGTTTGATACGGTAAGAAATTGTATTTTTTTGTTTGAATAGTGCTAAATGGAAATATACATGATCTCAAGGCACTTAATAGGGTATAGTCAAAGCCATGCTTTATTATTAAGAGAAACCCAACACTTACATCACAGAGCAAGCACTTGGTGACAGCTTGGATGAAAAATGCCCTTTTAACGGGAAGAAACCTCCAACAGATCTGAGCAAAATTTACCAACAGGTGTATGAAATAATCAGCATTACCTTCACTGAGGTTCGATAGAGACAACAGTGAAAAAGTTGTCCTCAACAAAGATTCTTTTTAAAAGGTGTTAATTAGAGGCTTCTGTCTAAGTTTCTTAATATGGCTTGTAATGAGTTCACACTGCAACCAGGGAATTACAACACTGATACTAAGCCTGAATGATACTGGAAACAAGCCTAGAAGTCTACAGCCATGCTGTTTGTAAGTAAGGGTCTATCAGTCATTACATACAAAACAATTGTTGCAAGAATCACAAAAGGAGAGGAAATAACGCTAAGAGACATCTATAGCACCATGCCAACATTTACTCAAAAGAGCCATCATGAAAGAACCCTTGTTGTACACCGTTAATAATCCATCACTGTCAAGAAAATGACTTTTACGGGCCTTTAAAAACATGCTGAGAATGAATTACAGTGTTGTACTTGTTTAGTTGAAAAGATCAACATGATTATCAGTGGGGATTTTATACAGACTAGCATACTGCAGTGGATTCTCTATTTTTTTCAGCAGTGCAAGTCCAGAGACATATTTATACATGCAGGTGGAGCAATGGCTTAGAGTGATCCCAGAATCATTAGAGATACAATTATTCAAGTTTATCCAGTCAGGTTACCTAATTTACCAGCAGCGTTTAACGGGCTCTGGAGGCCCAGATAGCTGTAGAAATAAATGGCTAAGAATGAAATGCCTCAACAAAGAAAATAATAATTTTTACTAAAGGCAAATAGAGAAGGATAAAGTGTCCGTCTGCACAAAGAATGTACAAATGATGGAGAGCACCTTGGATTCACTTGGATGTTAATAAGGTGCTGACAAAAAATGGCCAATGCCTCAAATTTTTAGATTTAGGATTAGCAGATGCACAATGCTTTAAGCACTGATTTTATTTTGTTTGCACAAACAAACAAATTAAAGTCATTTCATTAATATCCTGATTACATCTGGTCTCACCCTCAGCGAGATATATGTAATATGGTCATATAATCCATATAATTAGAAACACGAAATGCGCAGATATTACAGCAGTGTATTGCAATCCAGCTAAGGGGTTGTACTAGAAACCATTTAGCTTGACTTGTTAATTTTGCCATGGATACTTGGAAACAATCATTTTATTTACTAGAAATATACAAAAGACTGGTTCTCTCAGCCTAATACAGCTGCAAGTGAATAAAGCCAGATGAAACTACTTGAGAAAAATCAGATTCCATCATATTGACACATGACACAAATGTATCTTCAACACTGTCATGACTGTAAAAAACACACACACACGCTGCTACAGCTGTGCAGCGCCTCATCACTTGTGCTCTGGCTCAGCTGACCGACGCTCCGATGGCTGTTAGATGTTCCACTTTTGAACTCTTATACAAAATGCAGCCAAACACCTGGCTAAAGAGAGAGGAGCAGTAGAGCACTCCTCTGACAGCTCGCTTGTGAGCTTAAGGTGAGCTGCAGTTGAGCCGACTGGAGAGCGCAGCGCCATCCTTACAGGTGAGGTAACTTTGCATTTTGTATTAAATTGTGTCACTGTGAGTCCGAAACTAGAGACAGCTTACTGAAAAGTTACATTCTCACTGTTGTTTTCTCTTCTTTTTGGCTTGATGTTTCTGATTTCACTCCCAGAAGGGAAAATCACAACAAAATAAAATTAAAACTTGCTTTGCACAATTTCTTTGTCATCTGCAGTTTGATTTTTGGTAGGGGGCAAAAATCAATTTAAATTGTGAATCATGATTGGATTTCTTGTGAAAAAGAGTTTTTTTTGTAGGCCATATTGCCCAGCCCTACTTAAGCATACTGGAAGTTATTACAACAACCAGGGGATGCATAGCTACAAAGCACACCCACTGAAAGCATAAAACTTAAAAAAAAAAACAGTTCCAAAGTATAGCTACCATTAATTACTGAAATTACAAAGTAAAGGAAATAATAAGCTATGGGGCAAGGCCAAAATTGGTAATGAGCTGGGTTTTGAATTTTAATAGCCATTTTAACACTGCTTGGAAAAAAAAATTATTAGTTACCCATGTCATTAAAGAAGGCCATGAGCTTGCATAGAATTAGGGATAACAATTTAACATGTAGTTAGCTTTTACTTTAAAACAAATGTACTGAAAATCAGCTCTTGTAATAAGCAAGTTAAAAGGCACATATATACACAGATATAAATGCTGAACTAAACACAGCTGCACTCTCTCTAGCCATCATTCAGTCACTCAAACTCACATACACACACACACAATCACGCAAAAAAAAGAGAGCGCAGACAGCTTTATGACCTAGGTCTGGGAAGTTAAACCCATGATAAACAATCAATACCACTTGGCTATATTAACAGCAGAAAGGCAATTCTGCTGTTGGTGAAGGTGGGACAGGGCAAATACAGAGGAAAGGATTTTGCATCTTCGCAAGAATCACCATGGTTAATGAGCAGGGCTTTTAAGTGTACTGATCAATGCCAATGACTCTAATGTTGCCTTACCAAAGATACTGCCATTTATTCCCAAATCTGTGGGAACATCAACAAACAAAAATGTGAATCAATGTGTCTTTCCATTATGCAAAAGCAAACATTGAGACTTTGTTTATCAAGATAATAAGCAAGCAGTGAGAGTGACAATATAGTTTAAGGAGTGCCAGTCAAACCTTCAACTGTGAAGGTTATGTTTGTTTCATACACTCCTTGAGAATGTTACAAACTCCACATTGTCCTTCACAGATCTGTTTTTGTCTTCTGCTATTTTTGTCTCTTAAGTCACATGCTTCATGTTTTTGCACAATTTCCATGATTGTTTTGAATTTCCAGGAGTTGGAAAATGCTCATAAAAACAGGTGGAGGGAAACCCACCTAGTGGCTGCTGTTTTCTCTGCTGGGTGAGCAAGTTGCCAACTACTTGCCAATAGCCAATCCAACTTAAGCCAGAATGTACAGCAAGTTGATATTTTAATTTTATTTTGGGGTTGTTCTTTCCTCTGGTGGGCAAAATAGCAACTGCAGCCTAACTAATAAATAGTTATTATACTATTGCTATGGTACAACAACTAGCCATAGTGGGAAAATCAAAGGCATTATCAGTTTCAATAAGTTCTAGTTAAGTCACAACCTGCACACACAGCCACACAACCCAGAAACTTAAACACTACAAGAAGTATAGTTATCATTTTTTCTTTTATTATTTTCAGCTGTGGTTTTCTACTGGCTCATATCAAAATGTTGGCCATAAAAAGAGCCAATACACATAAAATCCCTGGTGTAACCTAGCTTTTGATTGGATACAGCAGGGTTGTGGGTGTGGAGAATTTTTCTTTTTAAAGTGTCCCAATTTCACACTAGTAAACAAGCGACTAATGTGCAGTACCTTTTGCAGTAATGCCATTTGATCCAAGATGTGTGCTGACAGATGCTGAGGTGCAACTTTGTTGTTTTCTGTATCGTCATAAAAGCATTGTATGACAGTAGCCAGGTTAAAGAGACCATGTCAAACTAACACAAAGGATGCACAGTGAACAACAATTAAAGCTCCACAAAGAACAAACAAACATTTTTTTACTTCAAAAATAAAAGCAAAAACTAAAATCTTCCCAACACAAAAAACAAAACAAAAACCCTGAAATTCCACTTTGGGGTTTCTTTTATTATTTTTATCTTTTCGTTTTTATTAGTTAAAGTTCAGTTCGGCTCACAACACGGAAAAACTCTAGCCTCAGAAATATACAAAAAATAGGAAAAACTGTCAAGTAAAATAATTTCTGCACTTACACTACCATCGGTCTGTCAGTCCAGTCCAGTCAGCAAGTGATCCAATCCGGAAAGTTGCTTAGTTGTGGGTGAATGACCACAAACAACAGAGTGGAATGTGAAGCAAATTGTGAGTGTGTATGTTTTTTGTTGTTGTTTCTTTCTTTAATGAAGGATGGCTCTCAATGACAGACGGATGACAATCAGTGAGGGATTTTACACCTTCACTCATGTTTATTGCAATGAGCGCGTTGCTTTGTGTAGCTTCTTTGTCCCTCCTCAAAACTGAATGAGGATATAAGGGAACATGTCTCTTGGTGGAGTACAAGGTGAGCAAACAGGTGGTCGGTACATTGGTGACAAACAGACTTTCACTTGTGACTTTAAGTTCAAATTACTATCTAAATGTAGTTTTACATCCCCTCTCAAGTGATGACAGGTCAGTGAGTATTTTGTTGGTAGCAGTTAGTAGATTTCAGGTAAACACGCAAAGAAACCAAATCCTGGGGTCTGGGTGGGTTGGGCTTGCTCATTTTGACATCACAAAGTTACAGAAGGCCTAATGGCTTGTTTCCAGGCACACATTTTTTCCACTGGTGTAATTTTTCCAGTACGCTACATTTTCATTAAAAAAAACAATACTACCACAATACAGCATGAAAAAAAACCCACTGATCATGACTGTAGGTATCACTAACGAAACAAGGGCTTGCAGCACCGCCATCTTGTGTCTTTGCCTATTGAATGGGAAAGCAGTCTCAGACTTTTGGACCGCACTGTACAGTCACAGGACTCCCGTCATGACTGACAGCTGAATGTATTACAACACTGTCTTCAGCAATCGGTTCAACTTTTTATCCTCATTTTTTATTCCCGGTGACTCTCACCTGTATACATGCACAAAGACACGCACACACACACACCCAAGATCAACAATCAACAACTAATGATGTACCCAGAAAACGGCAATCAATAATCTGTGTGGGCATGTGTTTAAATCGATTTTTCCAAACAGTAAATTAGTCCCGACTTAAAAACTTAAATTCAGAGATGGAAATCTGGCAAGAAGCCAGTCTTTGCCAAGGGAAATCAGGTTTCTCTGACAAAAAAAATACATGTTTCTGCTTCATCCAACAGTCAAGAAAGTCAGTTTCTGGAGACAGCAGACTATAACCTGGTTAAATGTCTGTCCAACCCAATGTGGGTTTGTAGGCTATTTTTACATCATGTATTACATACATACTGTATTCCTTTAGCTCTTAGCCGACCTTGGAAAAAAACTGAATTGCTTCTCCCAAATATCATGGTTTTAAATTCCTGATCTAAAATTAATGAATATTCAGCAGAAGGGAATGAGAATCAATACTTTGGAAACATGTGGGCGTCAAAATTCTGAAAATGTGACGGTGATTATTTTTCTACACTTCTCAAATGAGTGCAGAAAAAGGTCTGCAGTAACTTTTGGAAAAAGCAATGTTCTAAATAAAACATTCACAAGGCTTATAATCATCTTGTTTTTGATAGTGTGGCAACTTTTTAAAATCTGCTAAATAATCAGTTAGTTGACCTGCAATATTTCTGTTACTCTATTAATCATTCTGGTTATTCATCAAGTAAATATTGAGAACAACCACAGGTTTAATCTTCAATGTTCAATAATAAAGGGTTACAGCAATATTAACCTTCAAATGTGGCAACCTCACTGTTAATCACTGCCTTTACAGCTAGTCCATCCACACAGATGTTCACGTCTGCTAGCCTCCACAAAAAACATGCTGGTCATCAAAATGAAGGGATTAATTGATGGACAAGGTAAAAAGAAGGGAGGGTGAATCTGGAAACTCTTGTCTGTGTGCATTTCGTTCACTGATTTGCAATGAGCAACTCATTAAGTGGTTCTAACCACATGGGAATGAAGTGCTGGAAAGACAACAGTCTGTTACAGAACCACCGAGTCTCGTAACATTAAGTGACTCCAGCTTTCAATAGCATGACAGTTTTATGGTTGCATTGTGCAGCCCACCATTCATACACGATTCTGTGCTCAATGTATGCCAAACCCCAACTGCCTGCCCCCTTTCCTGTAGCCCGGTAAACAGGGGTCACCTCAGACTGAGGATTAAATTAAACAAACATGTTGGCAGACATTTAGCTCTGTTTGGCATAATTTGGCATCATTTTTTTGTTTTTTTTTTCAAAAATGACTTCCTCTCTTCTCACTTAAAATACAAGCAAAAATGCTGATGCTAATTTGAGTGGATTTAGCATTAAGCACTGTCCCTGCATTTAATATGCCTTCATCTAGGGGAGGCAATTTTCCCACATGCTTCTTGATTTCATGATAGTCTGACAAACATTGTGCACAGCCATAATTAAAATTGTTGAGCTATTTCAGTACAATCAATATGAGTCTTACATTGTTATGCCTGGAAAAAGAGGAAGGTTCTTATATCAACTAGTAAAATAACCAACAATAAAAATAGTAAGTTGTTTTAGCGTCATTTGAAGTAAAGTTTTAGGATACAGTAAATGTGTACCATATATGGAGTGGTGCACTACTTCCAGTCCCTAAAGAATAATACTTGAACTGTATACAGTTTACTTACACTGTGTTGCTCTGCTGAGGGCCAAGAACAGTCGTATCTCAAATCCCTTTAGACTGATAAGGCGCTTGAATTAAATGGGATTGGTAGTCAATGACTAAAGCAGGTAATCCCCCAGCCCAAAAAAAAGATGATCGCAAAGAGGATTCATTTCATTTCATTGATAAGACTAGTCATAGGAGAAAAGATGAAAATATGCCTTTAACATAGTCTGTAATCTTCTCTCTTTGGCACTATGTAAGGCTGCAATTAGCTCCCTGTATTATGACAGTAAGATAGTACAGTGCTCTTCCCTGTCACACTGCTGCATCTCCTCTCATGTTGAAATAAATTGACAGAAAATTATTTAACATACATTTTGATGACCAATTTGCTTACCAATCAGCGCTGCTTGCCTCTATTATTTCGCAATAAATATCTTTTGGGACAGCTGGAGCTAGTTGCGCAAAACATATCGTCATTTGAAGACATCACCATGGGCTTTGTGAACTAAAGGTGGACTTATTCACTATTTTCTCACATATTACTTATAAACTTATTAATTACAAGACTAATAATAGAATGATTATTAGATTAATCAGTTATTAAAGTTACCATAAACTGCAAATCCAGCTTCTAAATTAACCACACCAATGTAAATCTCTGTGCACTTTGGCATTAACAATATTCTCCTGGTAGTATCTGTGATCCTTCTGTAACTTAAACTGAACCTTTAGAGGAACTACATGTTTGTTATGAACTAAACATTAAGTGATGGTCATTAATGTAGTTACCTTAAATTCAATTTGCAAATATTTACATGAGCAGAGTAAACGTTATACCCGATTTGGGCAGTATATATGACATTTATGAAATGCGACGCAGATGCATTACAAAACTCAGTTAAAAACAAATTAGTTCCACTCCAAAACAGTTGTTTTGTTCATACCAGTAGCTCTAGCCTGGAGGACTCAGCATAGCACGGAAGAATTTGTATTACCAATAACATCAGTAGTAAATATCTAGTTATGTCCATCGGAGTATGGCATGCACTGTCGGTGCACTGCATTCCACAGATAGCCAGCAACGCCAAAACAGCCATGGTTGGACAAAAATGGTCACACTCAAACAAGCTTAAGACACCATTTTGAAAATCCACCGATTTCTAGATAACAACTCCGAGATGCCATCTTGCCAATTATCACCAGATTAGCTACAGTTAGCATGGCCGTTGAACCATTCCGAAGCACCCCGTGTAGAAATCCGTGTGGGTCACATAATACTAACGTTAGCTTAGCTCGGTTGCTAGCCTGAAAAGACAACCGCTAACCCGCCGTAGCATCCCCGCATCCCTCAACACACACACGCTGCTCAAATAGCTAATTAGCGAGCTAGCTGGGGCAACATTAGCAAATGAGAATGAAAAAAAAAACACTCACAGGAGGTCAGGGCAGACTGAACCGGCACGACCGGGGCTAATTTTTAACCAGCTAGCTGCAAACCACTCACGATAAAAGTCATAGCAACAGAACGGTTAGTTTCAGTTTGATTCCGCTATTTGGGCTAGCTGGTTTAGCTTAGCCCGCTAGTTCCCCACTGTAGCCAGCACCACGGAGGACAATTGAAGGGATACGGAGGAGGAAAAAAAGACAGAAAAAAAAAAGGAACAAGTACTAAGTCGACACATGGACATTCCTGCCCTCCATAATAAACAACGGATGAGACTCACCAAAGCCACTCGGTCGGACAATAGAAAAAAATGATTCCCCGTGTGTGTACGTGCTCTCTCCCGTGTGTCTGCTCTGCTCAGGTCGGTGCGGACTGGCTCTGCTACAGTAGCGTTTTGTCGGGCCAGTGGCGCTGGGAAGACAGCTTTCACCCGAAGAGACGGCCACCGTGTGGGGGATGGGGATG
>OMNW01018955.1:0-11476 GCA_900303245.1 Selene dorsalis | reverse complement strand
ATGCCAAGCCAAAAGCCTTTAGTCTCTGTTAGGGCCACACAGTTAAGCACAATATAATGGAAAACTCAATGTGGTTAAGTACAATTTCCAAATGGCTGAAACTGCAATTATATTTCATAAAGTATGACACAACACTGTTGTGGATTGTTAGCATGTGTTACACAGACAAACAAAAACATATTCTCAAGATGCACAGGGATCCAGCCAACACCACATCATTGATTTGAGATGTTTTTCAAGTGAAAATGAATTTCAATTGCAATATCTGCCCAAGTCATCTAATCATATCATGCAGCCAGCAAGACTTATTTGCAATACAATAACACAGACAAGCAAACACAGGAAGAAGTTGTCTTGCAATCAATACAGTCTTACTTCAGACATTCCGTAAACCTAATGACCTTTGATTAAGTTGCGCTTTGTTTCTTATCAGTTTTCTGCAAAACTCTGGCCATGCATGATGCAGTAAAATGGACACCACACCACCTGTGCTTTTTCTCATCTTTTTAGCATTTGAATCCTTCTGCGCTGATGTTGTGGACTGAATAAGGAGTGACATTTCGTGCCATCACCTCATCTTGTTGTTGACACCATGTGTCACAGGTTACCGTGTGTGTATTCGGGCAGAGTCACGAAACTGCATTTCATGCTAAAACTATTACACACCCTGTCGCCTGGGGTCACCTGCAGCTCTGACTCCCAGGCGAGTACAGTCAGGGCCATGGCAGGCAACAAAGACAAAGCAATCCTCAACGTCACAAACATGAACTTCAACACATCCAAGACGGTATTTAATAGTTAAACATCACTTACTCTGTGATCTTCTTGGCCAACTCGATGCAGGCGTTGGTGGAGTTGGCAGAAAAAACACGGTAGCCACTTCTTGAAACATTCATTTTCTTGTAACCATACGACAGCTTTGGGGGTTGAGAGACCAGAGACCTATGACCCCCAAAACGCCTAATGGGCATATTGCTTGGGAATCAACGTGGTCCTCCTTGCCTACGTTTCCACTACCACGTTGAAAAGCGTTTATTTGAAGAAGCTATTTCACTCAAATGTCGGATTTTGGAGTCCAGCACACAAACGCATCTTCTCAGTGAGGAAAGTAAAGCTACGTAACGTCACTTTGTACACACAAACTAAGATGACTAAGAACAAACGCTCCGCCTGAAACGTGGGGGCAACTCTCGTGGTGGTGATAGCAAGTCAACAACCACCTCCTCATCGGCCAGCACCACAAACCTCCCCCTTCTAACGCACAACCAGCAGCAGATGGAAAGCTGTGGGTTTACCAACGAGTTTATCGCCTGCTGGACGAACGGGTTTTTTCGTTACTATGACGTCAGGCTGAAAGGTACCAAAACACTGTGCTAGCATCTGCTGCAGAGGTATGAAATCAAAAGTCCGCTGCTAACATTCAAATGTGGCTACTGTAAACTTTACAGCAATGCGGTAGCAGCAGGAGAAAAAAATGGGAGAAAAAAACGCCCCAAGCGCACACGTTTATTGGAAAAGAGAGAGTGGCGTTAAAGAGAACCAATCAGAGGTGACAGTGAAACAACAGGGGGCGTGTACGTTAATATTTTGACCAATCAGTGCGTGGAATTTGTATGACCTCAATTTAAAGCGGCACGGCCAAAAAAATGTGACGGAGGGTTTTTTTTTCTCCTTTTTTTCCCCCTAAACACAACTTCTTGGGCAATTCTCTAGTAAACAATGGCTAATACATTGGGGGTAATAAGTTATCAGAAAGATAAACTTTGGAAAAAGTAACCAAAACATACTATTTGTATACTAATAATGCTGCATTACAATTTTGCCTGTGTACCAGAAATACACAGTAGTTTTAGTACAATGTAGCTAATAATGCCTATGATGTCCCTCAAGGTGTTAGACAGTAGCTGTCACAGCATTGGTGCACTATTGATAAATTAATATGTAGGCAAAGTGTTGAGGTGGTGAGCTACTTCTCATGTGTTTAAACAGTATCCCACTTTGTAACCATACACGTTTTGTATACAAATGTAAAGTCTGAAAAGTAGCATGAAATGGAAATACCTAAGCAAAGCATGGGGACCTTAGCAACTTATTCATGTACAGAATTGAGTAAATTTACCTCAGTGGTTTCTTGGGAAAAAGTAACTAGAGAGTTACATGTCACTGTCAGACTGTTACAAATGATTAACAAGTTTCAAGAATGGGCAAAACTATTTCAAATGTATTAGGTTAGACAATATCGAAAATAATGTTTTTTTAAACATAAAATAGTAATCATACTACAAATCTGACATATTACCTAATTTCTGTCTTGTGCAGTAACACTCTATAATAAGTTAAAGTAGTACAATTATGATGTTCACAAGCTTCACTTGTGCTTCACACATTTTATTTTATTTTATTTTATCTTATTTTGAACTGTAGAAATGATCAGTTTTCATTTAATTTTATTAACATGCTTTTTTATTTTTTCATTTACAATCCAGATTGTGTTGTTGGAACTTATGGAAAATAGCATTTAAATACAAATAATTTACATAAGGTCACATGAACAACTATCATGTAACAAAAGTATTTAATAACTATTCAATTAAAAAAATGACCTATGAATTAGTGGATCACATAAATAAAAGTGCTCTTAGCATCAATTCCATATTTATTTAAAATGTAAACAGAGAATGTTGACAGAAATTGTACTATCTTACAGCAGAAAAAACAAACACCTAAGATGTGACATTATCATTTAATTTTACACATTTCATGGCTTGTTTTAGTAAGACGTTTTTGCAGTACAAAAGTGTTTATCACTCAATGTGCATTGTCAGTAAAATAGAGTTTTACTTTTAAGTTAATTAAAAAAGCCTTTAGCTTGAAAAAGTAGAGGCTAATCAAAGCATGTGTGAAGTAACTGATAGGGTTAAGTGCTGCAGGGTTTAGTTAAACTGCAGCGTGGCATCACAAAGATGGGCCACATTTGACTGTTGGTTACACAAGAAATGGCATTCATCCACTTTTCTGCAACAAAACATCTTGGCGCATGGTGATCTTTTCTCTCAATTTTGCCCTAATGGATCACCACACCTAAGATAACACATCCTTTTCTGTTCTGACAGTCTTGTAATTTCACTGCTTCTAAATCCTCATGCAGACTGTGCAGTGAGGAGTAAAACACAGGGAGTTCATGCTGGTATCCACTGTCCATAGACCAGCTTATGCGCAGCTGGTCTGGGCAAATATTGGTGCTTTCAACAGTGTGTGTCTGCATAAACTCACACACTCACATTACTTAGTAGAATGGCTGTTTAGACTGACAAAGGCATCTTTACTTCCCACAGTACTGTCTGTACGGCTTCAACACCTGTAAAATGGACCGATACATGTAGTGAAAAAAAAGCAAAATTATGCCTTTATCAGCGTTAACTGAATGTCTCTGTCCAGTCAAATTACTTGGTTAGAGCTAACTGTTGTCATATGTGATAGTTTAAGTCTCTTGTACATCTCTTTTATCCCTTTTTTCACTTCCTGCTTTTTTGTTTCCCCCTTTTTTTAAGCAGCTATCTACGTTTTCTTTGTCAGCCTTTCAGCACCTTCTCTTTTAGCAGGTCCAAGATGACCTGCCTCTCTTGGCTCTCCAGCTCAAATCTGCGTTCCCTCTCTTTTCTCTCGGCTCCCAGGCGTTCCCTCTCCAGCGCAATCTTACCTGAGAATAGGAAAAGAGACATTAAACTGTCGTCTGAAATGATCTCAAAATGGAGGGGAATGGTGAATGTAGGGTTCAATCCTATACCCCCCCCTCACCTTCATTTGGAGATCATTTTCAATAGATAATTCTATCTATGCACATGTCACACCTCATGCACTGTCATTAATAATGTAATGTGATCATTCTTGTAATGGCTCCTATGTTGTTTTTTTCATCTAAATTTAGCCTGGTGCCATCCATATGAATCATTCCCCCATCTCAGATGTCTAAATGAAATTATAATAATCAAAATAATCAGTATCCGGCTTTAATGAAGTTCAGTTCTAACTTGATTAGAATTTTGTCTGTATAGAATAAAAACAACTAGCCTTAAAGTGAATGACAGTTAAATGAAAAAATAATTATTCAAATAATGACACGATTATTGACTAGTAATTAAAATAATTATAAAAATTTGATAACAGACCCATTTTCCATTTTACCTTAAAATGTCCCGATGACCTAATTTGAAATGACTGACATCAACACTACACAGCTCTATAATAAACTTACTCCTCTGGATCTCTAGTTCCTCGCGGCGAAGAGCAAGCTCCTCCTCACGCAGCCGTTGCTCTGCCTCTGAGCGTTTCTCCAGGAAGCTCAAAATCTCAGAGTAGGTTTGGCAGCAGCACTGGCAGGGTCGCTTGGCTGTGGGCGCCGCTGACAAAACGGCCATTTCCTCGTGATCTTCCTCTGGTTCTGCTGGGACAGTACTTATTTTGATTTGTTTACTGGTTTAATGGCACATTAATTTCATCAACTCATCAGCAACTTCAAATGCAGTTTTAACCTAAAGATGATCTATTAAAGAACAGTAAATAAAGGTCAAACCTTTCCATGTGTGACCAGTGAAGTTGTCATCAATTTAATGTTAACAGTCTGCTGCCACTGCAACCCAAACCCAGTGACAGAAAATGGATGAATAAACAAAAACTACACTGTACACTGTAAAGGGTGCTGCTTGTTGTTCTCAAACTTCCTGGCAAACACCTGGCAGTGTTCTCTATCATTATTTACAGAATGATTCCAGTGATTACACAAACCTCATTCTGATTTGCTTCTCAGGGGCTGTAACAATTGAGAAGGCAGAGTCTTGAATCTGTGTTTACCTGCCGTGGGTATATGTGTGGTAGTGATATTGGGTTTGTCCTGCTCCTGGAGAGTCAGCTCTTCTATGGTTCGCTTTCTCAGCTCATCATCCTGGGAAAGAGAAGGACAAGATCACGTCTATGACAGGAAGAATAAAGACAATGGGAATCATGAAAAGCAGTGGCAACTTTTTAGTAACCCAATAATGACAATAGATAGTGTAGTAATAACAGTAAACATGAGAGTAGCAATAATAGTCCCACAGTAAAGCATTAAATCCAGTAAAGATTCCTGTTGGGAGTGGCAGACAGTATAACTGGTAAAAGCAGAAGTTGCTGAGCTTGTTCCACAGAGCATAAAAGGACACTGTGTGATTCCTGTGGCTAGACGTTTGCAGTGAAATATTTGAACAGATACACTATGTACAACAGAGAAGGTCATGAGTGGTTCGTCAACTAGGTTGAATGACATAATGGGCACCCTGAATCTAATAATAGATAATGATAATGATTATGATGGTGTGAGAAATCTCTAGATTAAAAGTGCAGTGTTTGTGTACAATATATCTGACATAGAACTGACTACCTTTGATTTCCATCGAAGGATTTGATCCCATCAGTGCCCAAAAAAGCAAAGAAAGGTGTAAAAATAGTTAAGAGAAATACTGCACTGTATTCTGAGACCTTCTCACTACCCATACACATATGCAACATATCGGCACTCATTTTAAGGCGTCGCGGGCTACAGTCTGCGGTCTTAATATTCATGTCAGTTTCTGAAAACATAACTGAATAGCTCAGCCACTCAGTCACAGTCAACACTTTATTGTAATGTCTGGCTGAGGGCAGCGCTGATCAGTCCAATGAACCACTGCTGACAAATTAGCTGTGAGGTGGAAGCTGGAGTTTGTACAGTGGGTCCGCCGCTCTAAAACAAATCACCCTCTCGACTTCAATCAACATCACCCCCTTTAAAAACACATTTCTTGTGGTGGTGTTGACATAAAAGTCTACCTTCTCATTTGCTGGGCACCACATCACTGACTCCCACCTGGTACTTTGTGCCCTCGCTACTGGCCAAGAGCCCCTTCTCTGCCTCCAGCTCCAAAACTTCATGGAGTAAATCCTCCTTTTGGGCATACAACCTCTCTGTTCCAAACCTGAATGCACACATACACACAAATACGCAAGGACATGTTAAACTTGGGTTTCTTTTTGGTACACATTTTTACAGCACCACATATCCAGATCAGGGTAATTATTTCTCCAGGAAATGTTACAGTTTACTTTTTCTACTGAAATATGAGTTCTGTTGATTCAGGCACAAACCTGCGCAGGCTGGGAAAGTCTTGCTTCTTGTAGTAGTCTAGAAGCAGCATGGTCCTCTCCCTACACCTCCTGGCATCCACCTCAAAGTTTTCATCTTGGAGGGCTGCTGTGATAATTTCCCCCACTCTGGCCCAGATCCGCCCTGAAAAACATTCACTGAAATATGAATATAAGATATATATACCATAAACTTTGTGTCCAAGTAGTTCTTGGTAACACAGGCATGTCCATGTTGAAATCATCATTTCTTCTGTTATATCGGTCTCTCTGCCTCTTATGATTGCTGGAGGTTTCTACAAAAAGATTTTATTTTTGTTTAACAGTGCATTATAGTTGATATATAATAGTAATTATTATTATATGCAGGTCTCTTGGAACTGACCTAGAAATATCAGGGGGATCCTTTAAAAAAAAAGTACAAACCTGGCTCTTTAGAGGCAAAGGGGTTCTGGGCGATGACCTCTCGCAAAAGGATGATGTCATGCCGTGCTGAAAAGCGTACCTGACGCTTACGTGGTGGTGTGGAAGGGCTGGCAAGGGAAAAACCTGATTTGGTAAAAGAACAGAAGAGATTAGAAAACAATCCACTGATTAGAAAACAAACCTGGTAGTGTTTTGGAACATTGCAAGCGGCCACAATGAATTGGAAAACCATGATTCACATGGAAGGCTGGATTTGCCCTGAGACCTCTGACCTTTCAGAAAACAATATTCTAAAAAAACATTTTAAATATTATTGTTGTGATTTTGACCATTTTTTGTATTTAGAAATACCAAGCCCAGCCTGGCGTGTGACTTTTCTATAACTGGAAGTCCACTCCTCTAACTGAACCAAAAACCTTTGCACTTCCTGACATTAACGGATTCTTTCCAAAACACAGGGATTCTTGCAACAAGGCAAACAAAATTTTGTATCAAAAAATCATTATTTACGACCACTGCTTTGCACTTTGCATTGATCACATGTTACTATGTGCATAGTTCAACAAGCCATGATGGGGAATAATACATCTGTCTAGTCTATGTAAAGGTGCAGGTATAGTGAAAGTAGTCTGTCAGCTGCAGATCTGACATTTGACAGATGGTGACCGCAGCTCGGCTCTCACGGTGTACAACTGCGAGCAGCCGGCAGCCTGCACCTACCAGAATTTCTGCACAGAGACAAGGCAAATACCCTCTAACGCCCGATAGCCCCACACAGGCTACAAACACGTTCATTTCCGAGCTGCATGCGTCAGAGGAGGAGGAGGAGCATTTGTGCACGAATCGAAAAGAAGCACAAAATGCCTACAGGAGACGTTAATGTAAGTGGCTGAACGGCGCGTGAGGCGTGGAGGTGGTAATGTATCTCACCGTTGTTGATCGGCACCTCCACCACTACCCGTTCCATGTTTCTGTTTGGTGCATCCGGGAACCGCCTGACGCGCGCTGTACACGTCCACTCACCAGTACAGGTTCACTACTGACGTGTAACTCAACTTGGCGGAGAGTCACAATCCGGTAGCGGAGGTGCCGCTCTTGTGTCTTTGCTGCACTTGTTCCATGTGACCACACGATGGAGCCAGAGGTCAACTGTGCAGCAGCGCTCAGTGAGACTGGGTGGTTATAAGCATACTGCTACAGCATATGATATTCATAATAATATTTCTCCCTCGTTCTGCTTCTGCCAACGAGATATGGGAAAGTTGCCATTAGCCATTCAGTGTTTCCTCTCATTCCTGTGTAATTTTATTCAGTGATTCTGTGTTATGAATGCAAATTGCATTAGCTTTGATGTTCTTGTTCAAATAACCCTGTTGCATGGACAACTAAAAAGTAGAAAATGGCGCGTATTATTAGTATCATCATCATCATCATCATCATCATCATTATTTTTATTGTTGTTGTTGTTGTTGTTAGTAGTAGTAGTAGTACTATTAGTATTATTATTTCATTCCTTGTTGAGCATTGGAGCTAATGGATTTTAAAAGAAGCATAAATACAAAGTTTGTAACTTTATATATTTATTGTGATTTGTTACAATAATTAATAGATATAAATTATTCAATCAGTTATTATATTCCCTGTTTCCAAGTCTTAACTTGTCCAGGGAACCTCTTCTGCCAGGTGTCAGTGCCAGTTCTCGTGCTGCCCACGCTCTCATTACTGGTGACTATGATGTGGTGTGCTGCTCTCATTTAGAAACTGTTGAACTGAGTAGTGATGACATCAGATATGAATGAGAAACAGTCAGTAAAAGTTTGTCTATCTGAAATGGAACTATATGACAGGGACTGTTAGAGGGTGTTGACAGAAATATAAATATCACAGTCATCATCAAGTTTATAAAATGTGTGATTATCCAGTGCAAACTGGTCATACACATGAAAGAACAGAGAGCGGGTACGCTCCAGCTGCCTGCACACGAGCAGCTGGCATCCTCAGTGCTGAGATGTCAGTGGATTGTTAATTAGCCAAGAAACAGTGCTGGTTTTATAGGATCAAAGAACCTTTCCCGTGTGTGCTTCAGAGCAGATCGCCCTGCACAAGAACATCATGAAAAGGTTTTTTTTTTTTTTTTTTTTTAACTCTTACCAGCAATCTGAGACTCCTCCAAAAGGCCACCTCCCCCTTTCCACTCCTTTATTGTGTTTACAAGCATGTTTCTGCCTTTGGAAAAAAACAAAAAAACAAAAAACCTTTATACAGGATGAGTTATGGCATTGTGAGGTGTGATACTACTACAACAGTAGCACATAAACACAGAGTTTTACTGAATATTATAATGCACATCCATACGTGGATACAGACACAGAATATATTTTAAATGCTAGACTTGGCAGTATATTTTTGTAAAGCCCAGCAGCATTCATCCATTTTGGATTAATTATTTTTGCATTTTCAGTGTTCATGACTGCAAGGCATGTGCAATTGTGCAGTTGACTATTTCCCTGTTGCTTGTTGCACTTCAACTATGAAAATGCTAAATGTTGGGAGTCATTAACAAAGTGGAGCAAAGACAGAAAATGATGCAAAAGTATAGCAATAGGAACAAATAGCCCTATAGCTTTGGAAATAAGTCAGAAACACTCATCAAACACTGATACCAGACGAAATATTACACCAATCTTACTGAGTAAAGTATTTCCTTGTGAGTGGGGAAATATATGTATGATAACACATGTTATCGTGATCATATGCGTAAGCCAATCTTAACTTTTGTAGCCTATGTGTATTTTCTGCTTGTGGTATCCATGGCAACAGGTGGATTCATAGGAATTTCCCATGAGCCCTTTTTATTTACTTTTACTCCTGTGTGTCCTTGAAAAGTCACACAGTCATACTGAGCTCTCCAGTCAATGTCAGATTACATAAAACTACATTTAGTGAGGGCAGAATTTTCACATTTGGGTTCAGCAAGTCTCAGACAGAGCAGATGTTTTCAGACGTGTAGCCCCTGCCAGTTTAAAAAGAAATCTTACCAAACCCCTGCTGCCTCTCAGTGACAGAGGAGTGTCAGTCAAAATCAGCATCACAGATAAAGAGAGACCCACACACCTCTAGGCCACTGACGCACACTGAGCTTCAAACTAAGTAAAATAACTAAGAAAATTAAAAAAGGATTTTTCTCATCGAGCTCTTTTTATTATTTGTGCAGCCAGAAACTTGCATCACCTTCTCTGACAGGTACTTTGATAAAAAAAAACCCCTCCAAACTGACAATCACTGGCCTTCATCTCATTTCAAGCTGAGAAATGAAAAGGCTTTGAGGCGTGAGTATACATACAATATAACTAAAACTGTATTTTTTATGAAGAAACAGAGTATTTTCAGGATTTTAAAATTGGGTTCACAAGCAGTTCTTCTTTGGGAGTGAAATACAGTTATTTGCCTTCTAGCTGCAGAGGGTTGATACTTGTACCAGTCCATTTAATTTGATAATTAAAATGAAAAAAAAAAAACTCTTACTACGTTGTCACTTTTTCCTTTTTCCTTACAGCCTTTAAGAGTTTGCAGCATTTTCAGCCCTCAAGAAGCAAAGACCAGGTCAGTGACATGTTGTGACACATACAAAAACATATTTATTTGACTGGTCAGTCCACATGTGAGAATGAAAATGAGACAGAATCTTGAGATAAGATTTGTTTCATTTACAGATTTAAGAACCCAGATCTTTATAAAAAAAAAACAAAAAAAACCCAGGTCCTTCCCCTTGCAGCTCTACAGCACATTTAGCCTTCTGTTAGATTGGAGCAGAGTTTATTACATGGTACAACCAAATGAACCAGAAGCAAGAGTATACCATCAAATCATAGTAACCACAGTAATGAAGCAGTGACAGCTACAGTACCTCTCTGATTGCCCTTGTGTGCCACCCGTGGAACTCAAACAAGTACCAGTACACATACTTTGCACACACACACATATTTCCCTTCTAATTTATTTCTTACAAACACACTCACACACTTGCAAACACACACACACACACACCCACACACACACACACACACACATATATGGACTTCCTCACTGGTTTCACTGGTCGTTCTGGGCTGCGATAAGTAGGTGGCGACGCGTTCAGGTGCTCCGTGCTGGGTTCAGGGGTCATGGGTCCTTGTGCTTTATTCATTTTGGTTCATGTTGTCAGGTCTGAGCAGTACACCTCCCGTCCTCAGAGCACGCAACAGACGGATGATTGATTGATCTCTAGCTGATCAATAGGTCAAAGTCCTGATGAGAAGGTGTAGGTGTGTTAGATGACTGTAATTAAAATGTATAACATCTGTTTAATTATAACAAAATCCAGGTGTGTGTGCAGGAGTAGAGACTACGGGAACAAAGAGAGGACAAAATCATATTTGATATTTGATTTTTTAACTTTAACCACCAGGTATCTGGATTAAAAACATTTGAATATCAGCTGCAGAGCTACATATACATTTGTGGATTTCAGTGATATAAATAATTTGTCTTTGAATCAGAAATACATTTGTGAATCTTATTAATTTGTGTACTGACAGTTAACGGTTGTGTTGAGTCTCCACAGCTGTAAATGTAAGTGACGAAAAAGTGTGAGGGGGAAGGTTAATAAGAAAGTTAAAGCTGAAGACACGTTTTTAGGCTTTTAAAATGGTTTCCAATATTAGAATAAAACCATGTGTGTGTGCGTTATGTCAAATGATGTAACGTGACAAGTTAAAATAAGGTCCAATGATCGTTAATGTAACTTTTGATTTTTACACCGTGCAGAGACACTGAGGTTGAACTCAAGATAAAAAAAACTTTTCATTGATAAACGTAGCTCTGATTTAAAGCTGAGGATGACCTCCAGCAGCCT
>OMNW01018954.1:0-11732 GCA_900303245.1 Selene dorsalis | reverse complement strand
CTCCACTCTGTTTCTCCTGCAGGCTTTTAGGTTTCGCTTCACTTTCCATGCAGGCTGCGTAGGAGCCATTGGGATGTAAACCAGGTTTAGGTGTATCACACACCATTACAGCACGTCTCCTAAATCATAAAGGTGTAATAAGATCCTCATGGCTGATGTTTACATAACTGTTCAAAGTTGTGGGCCAGAGTGAAATGAAAGAAAAGACGGCAGTAACAAGAGTCCACATGATTGTGGAGTTAAGGTACAGATTAATGCAGCTAATCACTCATCTTTGTTTGTCTTGTTTTCAGCTGTACAACGGGGGCGCACATCAAACTCCCAGAGCAGCCCGGGACAGTACCTGACCAACGGCACTGACCCGTACAACGGCCAGCCCTACCTGTCCGGTTTCATCTCTCTGCTGCTGCGGGCCGAGCCCTACCCCACATCTCGATACGGAGCCCAGTGCATGCAGGGAAACAATCTGATGGGCATCGAGAACATATGTGAACTGGCGGCCAGGCTGCTCTTCAGTGCTGTAGAGTGGGCCAAGAACATCCCCTTTTTCCCCGACCTGCAGCTCATGGATCAAGTGAGTCAGCCAATATCAACTAACAACTTTAAAGTGATTGGCTCAGATTGATGAGATCAAAACCAAGCTCATGTCTGCAGAGGTGAAGTTATAGCCAGCAGCTGTTAAATAAAGATTAGCCTAAAGATGGAAAACAAGGGATTGGCTGCGTCCAACATGAGCAAATCTACAAAGCTGATCACTGATTAACAGGTTGTCTGTTGAATCTTCTTTGTTTAATCTGGACAAATAAAAGTGGGACGAGAAGCTGTGTGAGGGACTAGTTTGGGTGCTCTGCCTGTTTTCCCTTGTTTCCAGTCCTTATGATAAGATAAGCCTAATAATTACTGCCTCTAGCTTCTCTATTACATATCATACAGACCTGGGAGTAAACTGTTGAACTGTTCCTTTAAGAAATGCACTTAAACAGAGGATTATTATTCACACTCCAAATGTAGAAACGGAGCACCTTGGGGTTTAAAAACCTGTGCACATATACTAGATGTCTTTATTAAATATCAATGTAAACATGTTTCACAGCCAGTGAAAAATATAGTTACTTTTGAAAAAGAACCAATGAACCTATAAACTAATGAAAATGCCCACTTTTTTATATTTATATTCCTCTTTTGTTGATTGTCACTCGTGGCATTTAAAAAGAAATACCTTCTATTATTATTCACCGAAGGCACGAACAGACACTTGTGACATTCAATATGGACAGATATGACATCAATCCTGCACATGCAGATTTACACCAGCTGTAAGGTCTTGGCACAGAGTAGCTGCCTGACCTATAAATATTCACATGCACCTTGGGCAGACACAGCCATTGCAAATATGTCACGCTATAGTTACCCCATATCATTACTATATCATTAATCTCACGTCAACATGTTGAATATATCTGTCATCTCTTTGCTTCAGTATTTCACCACTGGTTCTACAATTTCTAAAAAAAAAGAAGAAAAAAGAAAACAAACAAAAATAATTTCTGGTTTCAAGTGTCTGCTTACATACTACTACTGTGTGCAGCTTAGATAAAATAATATGAATATTAAGCCTGTAACGATATGTGTATCGAAACCGAAAATCACGACACTGTCACTCACAGATGTTATAAAACACACACGCTGTTACAGCTGTGCAGCCGCATCCACTGTGCTCTAGCTCAGCTGATCGGTGCTCAGATGGAGGTTAGAGCTTCACATTTTCTTTGGTCTTTACACAACTCTTTTTATACAAAGTGCAGCTGCTGGAAAGAGCAGTGCCTCCTTTTTTTTAATTTATTTCTTTTAGCGGCGCTGCCTTTACAGGTTAAGCTCAGGTGGATGTCTGCCCAACTCTCACAGGGTTTCCCCTGCCTAGGCAAAGGCCTGGGTGATTTGGGCCGCTGCCTTGGTTAAAGTGTTATGTGTGCATGGGGCATTGGTCAGATGTTGCGTATTACACAAACCCCTCGTTTGAAAGGTGAAGAAGGCCCATATGTGGAAAGACATCACCTCTCAGATGTAGAATGTGTATTATAGAAAAGAAACCCACATTTCAGGACCACTGACTCGTATCATCAGAACAGACATGTCCTGTGATTTTCAGCCTTCTTTCATATTTAATAGAGGGGGGCAGCATCTGAAAGTACAGCTGTCAAGCCAGGAAAAACCCAAAATACTTAGTTTGCTAGATCCCCCCCCCAAAAAAAATCGAACTATGGTTCAGAAATCGAGGTACGAAATGAATTGTGACTTTGAGGTATTGTTTCAGGCTTAATAAATACACATATGTATATATGTGTGTGTGTGTGTGTATATACAGTAGGCTATATCTACAGTATATATATGAACTTACATCTGCTGTTCCATAAATCGGTGCAGTTTTTCTCCTTGATACATTGAATATGATGGGTTTACTGTAAGTTACAATACAGTGTATTACAGATCATCATGTTTCCGTATCAGACTCCTGCTGTGATAGTTAATTGCTTTTTGTGTGCTTGTATTTGCATGCTCCCCTCTTCTTTCAGTGGATGAATATGTGTTGGGATGTATCTCCTGTACACCCACTGAATATAGAACAAACTCTGAACATCTCCAAATCTGTTTTTAGATAATTGGATGTTCAGTACATCTTGTGTCCATCTACAAATAGAATTAATTTGTGTTTGTTGCTCTCAGATTGCAGTATGGCTAATGTTAATGCCAGGTGTAAATAAGATGTACAGTCTAGAAGCCTCTGCTGTTGTTGAATGTTTCTTTGGTGTGCAGAACTTTTTCTAAACACGTCTTCCTCCATTTTCTTCAAATTTCCCCCCTGTAATAACAGCTTTACATTGTTCATGTTGTAGGTGGCGCTGCTGCGCATGTCATGGAGCGAGCTCTTCGTCCTCAACGCAGCCCAGTGCTCCATGCCGCTTCATGTGGCCCCTCTGCTTGCAGCGGCCGGCCTACACGCCTCGCCAATGTCAGCAGAGCGCGTGGTGGCCTTCATGGACCACATCCGTGTCTTCCAAGAGCAGGTGGAGAAGCTGAAGGCCCTGCAGGTCGACACGGCAGAATATTCCTGCCTCAAGTCCATCGTGCTCTTTACGTCTGGTGAGTATGAATGAAACGTCTGCACACAGAGAAACAGAGAGTCACAGGGAAACTCCATGGCATTTCACTGCTAATATACCAACAGGATGTTACAGCAGCATATAACTGTAGGCGGATGGTGGTGAGCGATCAAAGGTTTTAACATGAAATCTATTGTATTGTAGCGCTTGGGACTTTTCTGTGATCCTACCCATATTTATTTATTTTTTCTTTTAAGCCAAAGCAATGAAGGTCAGTGCTCTCACTTTTTGTCCCTCCACACAAACTTAGACTCAAAGAGGATTATGGGTAGATTCTGATGTCAATAGAAACGTCAGTAAATTCACTATTGCTTTGGCGGAAAAGGAGCAATTAGCAGGATGAGCTGAAAATTCTCTTAACTGGTTTAGTCATGTAAACACAGACACTTAATCGCAAGTGATCAAAGTACATGTAAACAGCTTCAGCTGAGTTAGAGGAATAAGTAACAGCAAGGTCACGTTAATTTAAGTTAATTTAAAGAGATCAAAATCCTGTAGATGTATTCCCTTTTCTTTATGGCTACAACTATTGAATGTAAAACTACATAAACAGTGTAAAACAATGGATTTGTCCCTGTTGTGTAGAAACAATATACTACTACTATAAAGATTGCCTTATATTATTGTTGCCATGTCAAGCAAAGTTTTTCCCCTGGTAACATGTAATAGTCACACACACACACACACACACACACACTCTAACAGCTTCAACTATTCTTAACCCACAACCTCCTCACCTCTGCTGAGTCTGACCGAGAGCTGACCTCTAATGCTGCAGCAGATAATATTGTCTCATTGGCTCCATATGTAAATGCAGCAGCTACAGTCTTCCCACTACTCAGTCATGGTCTCTGCCCTCCATGAATTTGACTGTAATTTGATCACTCTCTCTTATTGTAAAAGGCAGCTATTGACCCTGAGAGTAGCTGTCTGTGCCTCATTTAACTGTTAGCTTTAAGCTGCAGCATTTACCTCTGTCTTTTGAATGCCCAGTGTCTTAAGGAGTGAGCTTCTGATGCACATGTGGTTGATTTTTCTTATATACATTACAAAAAATGACACGTGACCCAGTGTGTTTCTCATTATCTATTTAAAACAGCTATTAAAAGCAGCCATGATATGTGAAAATGCCCTCTTGTAATTTTTATGAAGATGTTAATTTCTGACCTTTATTAATCAGCTCTCTTGTCTCAATATATAACAGCTAGTAGGGCATAATGACAAAATTGTTTTATCCTAGCATTTTATGCTGGCCGTATCCAAAGCTGTTGAAAAAACCACGGGGCATTTGAGCCTGACACCCTCACCGTGTTGCATTGTGTTGTCCCCACTGAGCTGCAGACAAGATGAAATCAAAACATAATGGTTTTACATCTTAAGGAGACGCATGAGATGGGCACTGTTGTGATACTGCTTATACACAAACCCTGTTGAGGTTTATCCCAACAGTCACTGGGCTCCAGTGCCAGCCACAATACTGTCACATCTGGGATACTTCACTGAGAGATCATGCTTTGTGACCCAGGGGGAAATGGATGGTGAAGAAGCCAACGCAGAGATGTCTCTTGTCCATGTTTTTTATTGCATTTTCCTCTTTTCTCCCTTGCATGGCTTGTCAGATTCACTCTGCGTACACCTAGCATCTCTCCTCCAATGCATGTGGGTGGCTGTGGATCCACCTCTCCCTTCCCTTCCCTGCTTTCATCAGCCGCCTCTCCTTCATGATCCCATCTATTATTGAAACCAGTCATCCACCCCTCCTCTCTAAGCTCCCCAAACCCAGCCCCAAGCCCAGCCCAAGCCTTGGGCCCTCCGCCCCCACCATGGGAGCTGAATTATGTATGGCGGGTTTCAGTGAGACAGAGGATTCGCCACAGCCTCGGCCATGACCTACATAACCCCTGTAGCCCTGAGCATCCCATGTGACTTCCCTGTATGTGGGCAGATGTACCCACATGTACAGTCACTGCAAAAAAAAAAAAATGCACATCTTGCCAAGAGAGACCAGAAGACAATGCACTTAGTGAAACGTGCAGATATTAACTGAAACTTGAAAGTAACGGAGGCAGACATGCAGACATACGCACACAACAAGACAGACCCGTTAATAAACCTGACTCCTGCTGACCTGGTGGGATGAGCTAACAAGCTCAGACAATCACCAATCGTCTCTCACCTCCCTCTGAGTCCCCTCCCTCCTCTCCCCCTGTGAAGCCCAGTCCTATCAAGCCACATCAGAGAATGGGCATCTCAGTCCTGCCACCCTGATCCCTCACACCCACTGACCCGGTGTGTGCCCAAGGATCAGACAAAAGAACACTGCACTTGGCGTGGAAGGGCACCCAGAGAGCTGTCGCTTCGGCACGCGAAGTGGTTTCAGTCGCACGGACAGCTTTGCTAATCCTAACCAGGCGCTGACCGCCTTGTCACGCAGGACCAAAAATGGCGGCCGGACAATAAAGCAGTCCAGCTGCCCACCAAGTGAGGGGAAATACAGCCAAAGTGGGGGCAATTATTCACCCAGAATGATTAGAATAGTGGCCGCTGGGGTGGGGAGGGGTTGACACGCTCGATTAAAATATGAGGTAAATTAAATTTTTTTGTTGTCAGGAACCCAGCAGGATAGGGTTTACACAGGGGACAGATCAAAGTGCAAGATGACAAAGGGGACCTGCGATGCAAGATGACAGGCTAAAACTTACGGGCCAGCGCTTTTAGACTAAAAGAACAAGCTTGAGAAGAAATTGCCCTCATCGAAAACCCTGTCTTCAAAATGAGGGTTCACTCAGGGGGCAGAGTCAAAGATCACCGCCAGTGAATGTACAGTATGTGGCAGAGTACAGTAAAATGTGCCTTTGTTTTGAGTTCACACATCTCTGACCTCCTGTGCTAAATCCCCTGTGCACTCCCCCTGCACACAGAGGGTGCGAAAAGTATCGCACACGGTGTTACACACTCTCTCGTTTGTGCGAGACTCTTGCCAAGGCGGGGGCCGGCGGGAGGGGAGGTGTGAGGAGGTAAAAAGCAGAACATGACCTCCAGCTGAGGGGAGAAGGGAAGTCTGTGGTGTGCCGCGAACACAGACCACAGGGGTGAAGGGGATACGTATCTCTGCAGTGACAACCTTGATTGCCTCAGGTTTGAGTAAGCTTTCTCTGACTTGAGGAATTTGCAAGATGAAAAAAGAAAGCTCTGATCTTTATTACATTGTATTGCCCCTTTGTGTCAATGTTGATATTCTTCACTCTAAGCCAGCTTCATGAGATTAAAGGTGGCCTATAGTACATCAAGTTCACTCTAAGCCACCCAGCACATTTCTTGCAAAATCCAATCCTCAATTATTTAACATCCCAACACAATAGAAGTGGGGCAGGACGTTTACTCATTCATCCCACACGCTACAGCTGGTCAAAAAACACACTACAACCCACTAACATCTGACTAATGTCAGCAATTAAAAGGGTGCAATCAGCATTCACACCCAGGTCAGTGACTTGCGAGTATTTATTGTCTCCAGTGGGCATAGACGTAAACACTACACCTAGGTGAATGTACCACTGTTCTCCCCTGTTCTGAGCTGTGGCAGCACAAACACTGTAAACAGACCCACCACCTGCCCAGCACACTGCTGTTACATCAGAGACACAGCAGCTACACTGTGTCACAGCCCCTGAATAGGTTTCAAAAACAAGTCACCGACTGAAGTGTCTTACACGGAGTCTCCAACACTGACAGGGGCCCCAATACAGGGAGGAGATGCTATGGATCCATTTTACCAGAGTACAGGGCAACTATAGCAGCCCACTTTTTCTCCCACGTGTGTATGTGTGTGTGCTCTGTAATTGCGCTTGATGACATTGGTCTCTGCCCTTATGTGTGTCAGGCAAACTCTGCTGGCACTGTAGACGGAGTCAATTGCCTTTTTTATCAGGGTTACCAACGTTCAGAAAACCTGCTTATGAAGGCTAATTTTGGTGGGAAAAGCATATACGTCAACTCATTCTGCGCCAAGGAGCCTTCACAAGGCCTTGACCCAAAGATTGAGATGGCAGACTTTTTGCCCTCTACTGCCAAGTTTGACAACATCCAGTATAATATGGCTGTTGACATTCCCCATCTCAACATTCCCCCAGATTGTGAAAGACCACAAGCTACAATTAGTGAAGGTTTGCTTGATCTGACATATCTCATGGTCAGGCAGAAATTTAAAGCACCACGTTCAATTAATCAGACATTGTGACCTTCTCAAAAGACATGTTGTGCACTTTGGTCGCAGCAGTCCCTGGCATATCCAGTTTTATGAAGAAAATCCACTGATATCTTTATCTCTCTCCTTTCCTTCTAGATGCAATGGGGCTGTCAGACGTGGCCCATGTGGAAAGCATCCAGGAGAAGTCTCAGTGCGCCCTGGAGGAGTACGTAAGGAACCAGTACCCCAGCCAGCCGAACCGCTTTGGACGCCTCCTCCTCCGCCTGCCCTCCCTGCGCATTGTCTCCTCCCCGGTCATCGAGCAGCTGTTTTTCGTGCGCCTGGTAGGCAAGACGCCCATCGAGACACTGCTTCGCGACATGCTGCTCTCGGGTTCCAGCTACAACTGGCCCTACATGCCCACTGTGCAGCGTGACCGACCCATCTCCCTCCACTACAACGAGAATGGGCCATGAGGAAAAACATCCGCCTGAATACACTCATCTGAATACATCCATCTTTACTTCTCTTCATTCTCTGCATCCAGTTTCTCAGCTTTCCCGGAGGAAGCACCTTTCCTCGCCATTCCGTACAAAAATCCGCACTGACGGTACAATCTGTTACTGTTCCAGTTACACAAGCCAGCCAATCATTCACCGTGGCCATAGCAGAAACTCAGTGGCCCCTGCTGCAGTCCCCAACTTTGACGGTGCAGTCTACCTTTTAGATGCGGCATGAGATGGACAGGTTGGTAGAACGGGTTATTTCACAGTTCACCAGCAGGTCTGTTGGACTCACTTCAGATGTCATTCTCAAACCCCAAGCGAACAGGGACGACAAAAGACAAAGCATTTGCTCTATTGTTGGTGCTCTGCCTACACTTACAGAGGCTGTATACAAGCATCCCAGTATGGTGAATACTGAATAAGGGCTTTGCCAGTGGGACTCTACTACCAAGAGCACAAGGCCCATTGTATATTTACCAATTTTTGAAAACGAAACCAGAAGCCATTAAAAAAAAAAGACAAATGCCAAAATGTCTTGGACTTTTGCAGAGGACGTTCTATTGTGTGTGTTTGTATTAGCACTGTTTATATGGAAAGAAAACTCATGATTGTGTGTATGTACAGTATATCGTTGATTCATAGGCATCTATAGCATATAGGGTTCAATGGGAAAAGCTCAGGTTCAAAGGGTGGGTAGACAGACAGACAGACAGACAGACAGACAGACAGACAGACAGACAGACATGCCAATATCAGAACAAGTACAAAAAAATGAACCCAGTAAAATTTACACTTTTCAGCAGCCTGTGCCAAAGCTGAGAAATGCATATAGTTAAAGATTATTTTTGCAGTAGCATTGGTGATGAAAATTTAATGTTTGGTTTGTCTATAAGTTGACTATATACTTTTTGGGGGAGTCTCAGGGGAAGAGAAGGAGGTTATGAAAATGAGTAAACACAAATAAAAGCTTAGGCACTTGCTTCATAGTCAGGACCTACACTTATTCACTCCTGTAAAATCACAGCACTGGTAGATTCTTGCTGCCCTTCCATCATTTGATCAAACGACCCTTTTACTCAAAAAGCCCAGTTCTCCTTCTGTGATAATGTCACAGGAGCGACACAACCCATCCTCGTTGTTGTTTTTGAGTCATGATTGTCAATGTTGGACCGTTTGGATTGGTATGGTGGGGGTATTTTACAAAACTAGCTGTACTTGCCTTAGAACAAAGATTTTGTCACTGAACATTTATCTTATGACTGTGCCATAATCTGTTGTTACCTGTTATAACAGGTATTATGTCCTGTCAGGAGAGGAAATGAACTCATATGATGTAAAAATGGTTAATGTGCACACAAAGCCACAGACAAGTGATGCAAAGGATTTAGTTTTAATGCATCAACTTTAAATATCAAGGAGAGTTGGGAGAACAGACCGTTCTGCTTTAACATCATCAGCACTTTGATTTTTTTTAGACCTCATGCAAGTTCTTTTTCACTTCCTGATGATGTTGTCATGTAGGGAAAAACCCCACGACTCATGTCAGTGGAGCTTATCTTACCAATACCGTAGAGATATGTATCACTAACCTCTGAAAACCTCAGTCTGTGTTACAATATTATCCCAGTTGGACTTATGACTGTGACCTAGCTTAGGAATATTTGAAGTTGTTCTTTTATTTTTTTTTCTTCCCACTGGTGGAAGCGAGTTTGTTTTGACAACCTGTCTCACATTTCCAACATGGCACTGTGCTATCAATGTCAAGTCATCTGGGACCTTAGGAAGCTGTCTGTTGATAAATGAATTCACAGAATATGAGTTTGTTTTTATCCCCTCTACTTTTGTTTGAAAATATGGATTATCCATTAACTGAAATAAAATTCTGTTGTTCACAGTGTGTTTGCTGCTGTCTTTCCCTGCCATGCAATCAGAGCTCAAAGCAGTGCACAAATAGATATGTTCATTGTAACTGTAACTAATTTTTTATAATCATGATCTAGTTTTGCAAAAAAAAGAAATATTCCCATATGCAAATTAAATTGTATATACATATAAAATAAAGTATATATATATACATGAAACCTATTAATAATTACAACAATTTCATATATTGACATGGAATTATCCAATAAGACAATCACCAATCTATCTCACAGGATACTGGTTTGGCACTCACTGGCCACTTGATAGAAGGAATGATGATTTAATAACTTTGGACGGGGCACAGTTGTTGGGCCTGTTGACGTGCTGGCTTGAGTATTTCTGAAACCGCTGATCGCCTGGGATTTTCACACAACAGTCTCTTCGCTACGAAAAAAAAAAGTGTGCAGTAAGCAGCAGTTCTTAGGACAGAGGCACCTTGTTGATGAGAACGCTCAAAGGAGAATGGCCAGACTGGTTGGAGCTGACAGAAAGTGCTATCAGGCTGTCAGCCAAGAACAGAAAACTGAGGCTGAGATGGGCATAGACCTGCCAAAACTAGACCTTTTAAGACAAAAAAAAAACGTAGATTGGGCTGATGAATCTGGATTTCTGCTGAGGCAGCAGATGTTAGGGTCAGAATCTGGCATCAACAGCACGGATCCATTGGCCCACCTGCCTTGTGTCAACAGTCCAGGCTGCTGCTGGTGATGGTGTGAGGTACGTTATGGCCCCTTAATACCAATCAATCATAATTTGCACACAGCCCATCTGAGTATCATTGCTGGCCATGTGCAGCCCTTAATGGACACATTGTACAGCAGCACACCTTTGGGATGTGGTAGAATAAGATGTTCGTAGCATGAATATGAAGCACTTAAATCTGCTGAAATGTTGTGATGCAGTCATTTCAACGTGGAGCACAATCTCAGGAACGTTTCTGAAATTATGGGGAAATAAAGCTGTTTTTAGAGCAAAGGTGGACATGGTTCGCTCTGAAAATTTGAAGCTCAGAGTGGGTTGTTCTGCACCACCACCATCACCAGCATGCCAGTACGGTCCAAAACCTGACTTCAGTGCATGGCAGTTTGTAGCAAATGTATGACTGACACTCAAAGTACCTCGCCCTCAGTTATGTAGAACTTAGAGCTTAAAAAAAATGTAAACAAGTGAGTTATGTCAAATCTTGCCCCCTGTTTGGTTGTCCTGGAGGAGGATATTAGCTGTAGAGACCAAAAACATTTTTCACACAAGGCTGTTTAGATGTTTATCCCTGCTGTAAAGCTGGACAAATTGACTGCTGATTGCTTCACTTTTGGGTTCAAGAGGTCTTTAGAGGAACTGCAGTCTGTGTATTCATAACTTGGCTTCATATTGCCTCTTTAGATCTTCGAGATCTGAGACTTCGGTCCAACTGTCTGACTTATCGACAGCAGTGATGGAAGGAGGGGTGGGACAGAATCAGAAGGACCAAATTTAACTGGCTATGATGTAGGGATATGTTAAACTATCTGGTAGAGCAACCAACCCCATCAGGCCCAGGAACTGCACCGACTGCTTAATCAGCTTAGATAGCATTTCAACTGTGATGAAATATCTACATCTGCTCATTTATCCAGAGTAGCATTATTTCTACATTTCAACTACTGATGCCAGTTAAATGCTTTCATCTCTGATCATTTTTGGGTGGGTAATTCTGCTGCTCGGGCACATATTTCTTTTTCCCAAGAGCACTTTTCATTCAACGAGGGAGAGAGGCACAAGTGCCGATCAATACTGGGGATAAATCAATGATTTTAAACCTAGTGGAGGTTTTCCCCACCACTCATGCTGGGATGCAGCCCAAATGTTGATACAGGCCCACTTGGTGCATGACAGAAAGTAAACAAACACCATGACCTGTGTGTGTGTGTGTGTGTGTGTTTGGGGGGGGTGGAGGGGGGGGGGGAGAGAGAG
>OMNW01018952.1:0-11342 GCA_900303245.1 Selene dorsalis | reverse complement strand
AATTAACATGTTTGACAAGCAGCCAAAAGGAGAGGAGAACCACTTATTAAAAAAAAAAAACAAATGAAAAAAAAATTATGAGTAAGGGAGTCTGTGTTTTACACTACATGACTAATGTAATGACAAGAAAATTAATTAGGAGCGCCAAACAACATGCGTGAAAAACTTGCATTACTGTGTTTGAGCCTTCGGGCACGGTCTCTGAGGTCAGCGCTCTCTGGCTCTCCTTGGCCTGACTTTGAAATCTTTTACTCTACACATCTGAAAACAGTTTAATTTACTGGTGAATTAATTCATTTAAGCATTTACATTAACTGCAGTGCTATTTTTAAATCTAGCTATGGCTGGTTAGGACCACACTGTCTAGTTTAGCAGAGGATGGAATATGGTGTGTGCAGGGGAGCATTAAGTGGGCTGTAATGTCTGTGTGATTGCTGTAACAGCTCTGCTTGGCTTGGCTGGACTGGCCCACAGCAGCAGTCCCTGTCCTGGTTCATTTGGTCGTCTGGTCAGCTGTAAAGACGATTGGAACAGATTGCCAACAGTCCCTAGAGAGACTTCAACACCGACTTGGCCAAGAAGCCTCCCGCACACTGCTCCACACGCGTGTGCTCTCACATGAATGCACTCGCAGGCCGCTGCAGTAACTTGGGGAGCCCAGTCTTTCCACATTCTTTTGAACTCTGTTTCAAAAGAGGAAGTCTGCTAACATGTTCCCCTGCGAATGTTGGCATGGTGAGCTGTGTTTGCAGCTAGGAGGAGAGGCTGGGCCAAACAGGAATGAGTATCTCTCTGTCCCACCACTATGGTTATAATACTAATCACTGATAACAGTCACGGGTAAACAAATCCTATTACCACTGGCCATCGGACCCAAGGTGTATGTGTGTGTGTTCATCTCTCCTAATGAAATTCCTTCCACTCGTCTGCAGGCAGAGAGAGGCCTTCTATCTGACTAATTCGCTCTAATTACTCTAATGAGCCACAGGTGATGATACAGTGAGACTGATTAATTAAATGGGAGGCACCAATCAGGCATGTCTGATTATGCCAATCATATCGACTTCAGACTAAACGAGATAACAGGAGACAGACGCACTTTAATTGAGGCATCAAAACTTCATGGAATTCTTTATGCCCTCACGCTCCGACGATGCCGAGACAGATAGGGTGGTGGAATGACAACAAAGTTATTGTTATGTACACAGTATGAAGTCAATCTGCAGCTGCCGTCTGTGCCACCACGGTGACCAGGAGGGGAGAACACCACCGCACAAGGATTTGATTCAGATCTCATTTCCCTGAAGAATAATTGGAAGTATAACTGCTAGAAACACTCTGTTTACACCTAGTCTGCAGTCACACATGCCAAGTAGTCTGGTGCTGCTCCTCCAGTCCAAACACAACGTAGGTTAACTGCTCCGCGTTTGGTGCATGTTTTACACATTCGTCTAATGGGAGTACCACTCTTGAACTGGAGCCAAGAGAGAAAGAGACATGCAACAATACATTGACTTCTACTCTATAATACTAACACCGTATTAGTCACACCACAGAAGAGGCTAATATTTTAAAACAAACCTCTCTGTGTTCATTACAAAGTGAGAAGCCTGTTACAGCCTTTGTACTTGGCAACACTACACAGATGTTTAAGAGATGAAGTTTTCTGTCCTGCCAGTGCAGTCACTAATCTTTCTTTTTATCTCTGACATGTCTAAGGCTGTTATGTGGTTATGATAGTAAACAGTAAAGGCGTCTGGAAAGATGTCTTATCTGAAATCTACGAGTCCTATCTTTCAAACTCCCCCTCCATATTCCCCTCACAGCGCTCCACCTCCTGTGTGGCTGACTGTTCTGTATGCCAAACCCACCGTGTGGGGGTGGAGTCGTGGGGTGGCAGCTCAGTCAGGAGCAACAGCTACGCTTGCTACAACGACATGGTACATGATCACACATCACAGGCACGCCCCCTCAAAACACAACATAACAGCAGCACTGATAAGAGACTACAATCCTGGCTGCTTGTCTGCCTTCCTACCTTTGACATAGCAGGGTGCAGATCTTTAAGTGTGCCAGCAGACGCCGTTTTCACTAACCACATAGGGTTTGAAGACACAAGTCATATCCTCCTGAATCTCCGTATTTGCTTTCCTCTCACCCATTGGAGTCAAAGCCACAAAGTTTTCTTTACCACGAGCGAACACAATAGTTTCACTGTGACAACGGAGGTCTGAACAATTTTTTGTGTGTGCGTGTGTTTGTGCAACGGTGTGTGCTTCTGTGTTTGTGTGCAGAGCAGTTGGAGGCGGGGGTCAACCTACCACTCTCCACAGTCTAACAAGATGCTTGTGGTCCCTGAGCGTTTTGCTCCTTTTTTTGAACACAGATCCATATCTACCAAAAGCACAGGAGCTGTCAAGACTCACCTCACTGACGCTGACGCAAGCCTGGATCAAAAACAGCCTTTTTACACCGCAGCCTCGTACGTATTGATCCATGTTTCTCTGCCGAGAGACTAGTTGTTGTTTTATCTCCCCAACATCCAAGCCTTAACTCTCCTGAAGCTTGCTGAGAGCTAGTCATTATTTTGCCTGACCTATTGTCTGACAAAGGGTTTCAGAGGCCAGGCCTGAGCCTAAATACAAATATAATGAGACTAAGATGGTTTCTGGCATGGAGGAAGTGCAGCACACTTGGTCTCATTTTGCAGAGTTCGAATTTAGCTAGAGGCCTGTGTCACAAAGGGTGAGTGGTGTGGAGAGTGCAATGGGAGGAGAGGGGTATGGCGATATGCTAGGGTGTAATGCATTGGTGAAAGGGCAAGATTTTTCATCCCTGCGTTTACAGGGTGGAACGGCTAGGATATTGAGATCCGAGATAGGATCAGAGGGTAGTGAGCTGTTTCAGCTACGATAAAGGCCACGCATTACAAACAGAGCACAGATAGAGAGAGGGAGAGAGAGACCCAGGGAGACAGAGGGAGAGAGAGAGAGGGAGCAAGTATCACACCTCTCATCCCTGAATTAATGCCGCCATTCTGCCAGGAAGCTATTCTGTGCCAGTGAGAGGGGATTGGGGAGGGGATGAGTGCACAGATACGGACTAAAAAATGGAAACTGCGATCATGGAGAGGGGCGATAGGGATTAATCAAGTCTAGAAGAAGAGTGGGGCTCTCCAGGCCCCATAGCTGATATACCAAGCTGCGGCCCAAGGGCTCCAGCGAGCAGCTGACATTGGCACCGTTAGTTTGTCTGACAAAATGCACATACAAGTGAGCATAGGTGAACAATGATGGGGTGGCAGGTGCAGGATAGCAATGTTGTAGACATCCACTCATCATCATACATGGCATATATTTAGTTTATGACCCCTTGACAACAGAGCAGTGTTCAAAGTTGCTCTAATTCGGTTGAGATTTTATCTGCTCTCAATTTGTTAACCTCTTTGATTTGCTGCGATTCACATAGGGTTGCATCTAAGGGTGACAGGCAGCCTCATGCTCCTGGCACAGTTACACGACTCTGAAAAAGGTATGCATCATTCTCATGTGCCTCTGGTACATTAAATCCCTGCTCAGCATGATGCCCTTTTTCCACATTTTAATTTAGCCATGTCTATCTATTGTATCCAGTAATTTTCTAGACGCCTGATGATGACACATCAGCATGAGTTGTGCCACAGTCTATAAAAGCAGCATGTTGGCTTCTATGCATAAATTAAAAGCATATATCACCATGCTCCATTAGGTTAGATATATCTAGACTCTAATGTGTCCGGCCCATGCTGTCACTATTATCTATTGTGGCCTAGCCATCTGACAGAGTTTGACACCCATGGTCTATACGATCAGCGTCAACAGAGCATGACCTGGGGCGAAGTCTTACTCAGCCCTTATGAGTAAGAGTTTTCTGCTCTGCTTGCACGACTTTTGAAAGGAAAAGGCAGAGAAACACAGTGAGAAAGAGAGAATGAGCATAGCTAATCCTTACAGTAATGACAGAATAATTAGCTTGCGTTAGGCTAAGTAATGGGTTGTAATTATATCATTTATTCTGTGTTGAGAGAATGTGATATAATGCCTGCACAATGAAGGAAGAGGAATTGAGCTTGGTGGGAAGTAGGATGGAGCATGTGTAAGAGCTCAGGCTCTTTCTATTGATTGATCCAAACATCAAACGAACCACTAGAGTAATGGGGGGAGTGAAGGACAGCTAAAAGCTATTTGGAGCCTTCACTGCATAAAAGACTTGACCTGTTCCATACAGCCTACATATCAAAACCATCAAACAGCAATCAATAGACCAAAGCGGTCAACTCAACAAACCGTCACCCTACTAAAACATCAAACCCCCGGCCCAAGCGTCAGATGATAGGCTACACTCAGCTTATCCATTACCATCAGATAAAGAGGAGATAAAACACAGAGCCTAATCCTTTCATGTGTCGTGACAGCCACAGCAGCCTCCAAGGCATTCCTTCAGTCTGGCTCTCAAATAGTTTTATGGCGGAAGGCAGCCATTCAGTCAGCCAGCCAGGCAGTCAGGGCTGTTCTGGTCTGTTTGTCTTATTTCACAGTTTACACGCTGTTTTATAGGTAGTTATTATGGTCACCATGGTGATGCCATACGTTTTTATGGTCTTTTGGTCTGAGGGCAGAGAGTGTAATAAATGAAAAAACACACACGCATGAAAACAAAGACTCACAAAACACACTCCTGCTGTGGAAAGGTCTCCTGTCCCTCCCTTCCTCCCTCCCTCACTCTTTATCAGTCTCGCCAAATGCCTATCTCCCTGCTTTCTGCTTCATGTGAAACATGGATAGGCTAACGTAGAATTGTCCTCTCTCATTCCACATCTGGAGCTGATCAGAGGGCCTCCTGGAAGTTGAGGCCTCTGGGCCTATTAATAACCATACCGCTGAACTCAGGGTCAGACAGCAGTCAGCGGATGAGCCTGTGTCTACTAAACACATAGTCCCTTCCCCCCTCCTCAAGAGGACGACTCTCACTTTTAAAAATGAGACTGCGAGCTACAAAGCTTAGCAAGGTACAACTGATTCTATACTTTCAAACTGGTACAAACACAGACTTCATCTGTGGAAGGGAAAGCTCACAAATAAGTAAACAAAGAGTCGAGTTTGAAAAATTCAGACTTCACATTTGGTCATCCTTTAAAAATAAAACAAATACATAAGCATAGGGAAACATCCTGAGAGAGCTGTGAGACAATTTTCTCCCTTGAGTTGTTTTCCTCTTCTTTCCATGTCCAAACAAGTTCAAGTTCAAGGAGGCTAGACCTGTTAAAGGCAAGACAGATGGTGAAGTCATCATGTATTAGCTCTAAAGGTTAGGCTAGTCAGACAGCCCAGGTCACACTGAGGTCTGCGGGGTCAGACCACCTCTGAACCCTGGCTCCAGTCTGACAGCTGCTCAGGCCAAAGGTCAGGGAGATGTTAAGGTGTTGTCTGAGGAGCCTCAATGAATTTAACAGATACAGGAGTGCGTCATTTGTACAGAATTTCCCATGTTTCCATGGACAAAGCCATGGACCTGCCTTAAGTATTTTAATTTTACGTTAGGCAAAGCCTGTGTAGTAATAATAGCTTGGTGCTAGTAGTTAAAGCTATTCAATCTAATTTCCAGTACCATTTAAATTGGCATGGCAAGCATCACAATGACTTCAGTTCACGACACTTAAAAGAGACAGTCTTTCTTTCATTAAATAATTATACCTCAAAAACTGAAAATACAAATCAACGGTTTCAAAGTTTTTCTGACGGAGCAAAGTTCCACCAACCTGACATTAAGCTAAATCAGTGAATGCCAAACAGAACGCAGTGAACAATTTGTTAAGCATAACCCACCCCCACCCAACACACACACACACACACATCCACATACACGCACCTGTGAATACAGGGTAGTTGAATCATCATAATCGGTGGTAGTTTTCTGCTGAGCCCAGCCAGCAGTCTGTGTTATTTTTAGAGGGCTGACACAGAAGCAGGCCGTCCATTTACTCTGTGAGCTGGCAGCAGGACCATCACAGCTCTGGTTGCTTTTAAACTACCAAAATGGGAATGAGCTCAACATAAACACTGCAAAGGTGTGGACACTAGCAGAAACGAAGTTAACTCAGATTCAGAGCCATTACGATTCCATTACTTGAACATCAGGCTCCTTATAACACGAGGTGGTGTATAAAAATGCCAAATCCACACAGAGTGACCACTGAGCAAAGGCCAGACAATCAATAAAAGCTTCTTTCCAATCTAACATATGTTAAGTGGTGTCAGCTTGTCATTAAAATATCTAAAACGTATTCCTCTCTCAGATGTGAGGATAAACACTCACATGTACAGGATCAAAAAAAAAAGCAGCTACTACATTTACACTGTGAGTCAACAGAACAAATTCAAGAGATTTTAATCATCCTAATAAATGCGTAATGATGCGAAAGATTGTATAATTTCAGAGGTGAATGGGGGAGGGGGGGTTCAGGGTGATGTAAAGATATAAACAATACCTTGATTGTCCTTGTACTATTGTAATCAAACTCTTATTTTTAGAATGGGGAAAAAAATGCAGTGGCTAAGTTCACACTCCTAGGAAGAGTGCAAGACAAAAGTAAGTGAAAAGCAAGAAAGTAACAGAAATTTGGAGTGAGAATTGGGGCTAGGGGTTCAAGGCTGTTCCCATCCGATGTGACTGATGTGATGAGCCTGAAGGCCGGCTATGGATCTAGTGACTGAGGCAACTGATTGACATTGAAAATTACACAGAGTGAGCTATTAGCAGATAGCAAGCCATATCATAATTCAATCCCTACACCATCAAAGTGCACCAATATCATAATTCAATACCAAGAACCATTAGCTTGCAGCACACCAATATCATAATTCAATCCTGAGGCCATCAGCCCTTGCCAATATCATAATTCAATACTTGGACCATTAGGACACACCAATAGGCCTATTAGAATTCAATACCTATGGTCAATGATCTAACAGGACACTAATACCAGAGTCATGGGTTGACATAGGATAAGCCCTTTGCATAAGGATCCTTGGGCCTTATTTAGCCCTGACTGCTTGATAACAGAGATAAACAACACTAAAATTAGGTAGGGTACGTAGTTCACCAATAGCTTGGCTACACCAGACGCTGAAGGCCGCAGAGTATTTGCTGCAGAAACAAATTTCAGCAGTCTTATGCAAAGGGACACGTTTGTGGAACAAAATGAAGCACTGCATTAGCTTCAAACTCAGCAGAGGGCTCAGCCAAACTTGTCAAAAAAGTTTCAAACACTGGCCCCCAGTGTGCGACCGTCTGCAGTTGGTCTAAATTATCACATTGTGGTAGCTTGTGGAAATAGAACTCCATTTCGTTTTCTGGTCCATTGCCTCTGTTTATATTTCCATGTTAACATCTTGTTTAACTCTTCAAAAATACAGCGAGGTTCATCCAGGCTCAGCTTGTTGGGTCATCAGAAATCTGCACCTTAACAACCAATCAAACTGTTTCTAACAGCTCAGATTTCCTCGGCCGCTTTAAGTCAGTTTTTCGCCAAAGTTGTCATTATTCAAAGTTATTCTCACCACACACCTCTTAGGTTTCCTTCACTCAACTCTAATCCTCATGTACTGCTTGTGTAAGATGACTCTGGAGAATGGAAAATACAGTACAGAATGATGTATTATTGAGAAATAGATCAAATTATTCAAGCGACAGAAGATCAGCAACTATTCTGACAATCAATTAACTGTTTAAGTAGGTCTTCCTCGTAAGACTGCCAAAGTCTCAGTGGTGACAGTTTCTCAGGTGCGAAGACTTTCTGCGTCTTGTATCACTGTAAGCTGAACATCTTTCAGTTTTTGAACAGTTGGACAAAACAACAACAGCACTCAGGGAATTGAAATGTGATCTTTTAGAGATCAAAGTACTAATAAATTATAATAATTGCTCATTATAGTAAATAATATGCGTCAGCTCCAACCTTGAAATGCTATGTTTGATGTTTAACTCTTCAAATGCATTTTAAATAAACACCACCTTGATGAAGGTGAGTTAACTAAAGGCATGTGGTGGTGGACGAGTACAAAGATAAGAACAAAAGCACTCGAACAGAGTGTGTGATTTGATTGTTGCATGAGGCTGGTCTGTACCTCGCCGTGTGTGCATTCTTACTTTACCAGTTATCTATAGACAAGAACAGACATTTTTTCCCCCTCGGGAATGCAAGATTCTTGTTTACCGAAAACCTTCGGCTTAATATTACAAGGTGAACGATAGACTACACAAGAATACACCGGCCTTAGAAACGCCGTTTCAAGTGTGTGCTTGATTTTCAAATAAAGTGGGCAGCGTCCTCAAACTTACAAGTGGATACAGCCAGTATATTCCAAAGTGAGCCTAAAGAGAAGTGTCCAGTCACTGAAGCCCATGCTCTCTCTGCTGGAATACAGAGCAGCAGAATAATGGATGCTTCTGTCATGAGATACGGTGAAACTCTATGATGCTGTGGGTGAGAGAGACTCCAAGTGGGTCTGTAAATAATGCCTGCCACTTGAAAATAGGTCCCTGGAAACTGCCCCCAACTAGCTCTTGTTGCTAGTTGTTGGGTGGAGGTTCTCGAGAAGGTTATCAAGACTTTTGGGTGATTATGAATTGCATCAGATATACATTTATATCACATTCTGATGCATTTGCATCTTAATACAACCATAACTAAAGCGCTGCTTTGTGGTATTTTTTGTCAGACTAAGGTGTTAAGTCCCTTATTTTGCCGCAGATGAAAACACATTACACACTAAAGCCTGTAAAGAGTTTGAACAGCACAGTTGGAACAGATGAATAACATTTCATTTAAGTATGAAGGCCAAGACATGAAATAATTATACAATAAACCCTATCACAACCCTAAAAGACGTTTATATGATTTCTTTAAGGCTATAAACTACAGCTCCAGTAGAATGCACCTATTTTGGTAATTTAACATTAACAGAAATAACTAAAAGCACAATATTTTGGGAGGGTGTCAAACCGACCGTTTATAAAGGAATACCACAAGTTTGATATGGTACACACTCATAAATTGAAACTATAAATTCGGAGGTGCTCAAAGCTCTACCTTCTGCAAGAAAACACGAGGAGTAACTCTCCACGTTAATATCTGTTAAGATTTAAAAGCTATCAACATAGATTTTAATACAATGCCAGGCAATAATAATCATATGAATATCCCCTTTACACCACATTCACACAGCCTCCATACTCTCCACCCTGCCAACATCACCTCTCAGTCTGCTTCAGAGCAGTTGAAGCATTAGACAGTAAAAAGTAAGAAATGTAGGTGAAAGCAGTAAACCTGTGTCAACATAAGACAGACACAGATGTTTTGCATAGGTTGCAGACTTCTCTATTATCCTGTGATGTATACAGCTGACCTGTTGAGGACTCGCTAATTCAATTTTAACCGCTCATAACAACACTGTCATGTTGATGTTATTTGACCCAGTTCTTTCAATCATATCTCAGTATACTCCGGATAGGAGGCATAAAGATACGTTCAATTCATGAAGGAAATTAAATCAAACAACATTTTCAGAGAAGAAAATGGGCCTTTACAATACTCAGATGGTCACAATAGTTAGTATTATGTCTAGACAATTAGTCATCACTGATTTCCATCATTTTGTCATACCATTTTATATCAAAATATATCCTTAGTTTTTTTATTTTTATATCATCTCATGGACCATCTTAACGCAGAGCAGCTGAAGTGAAAAGCAACACAATTAGACGTTTCAGGATTACTTCCATCTAAAATTACAAATTGTGAAAACACAAACATGGTATTTTTATCCTAAGTGGAAACTTCCACACGTTCAAGGGAAACATGTCAGTCACACACTTGCATAAAGCATGAATTAAGAGCTGTTTGGGTACCCCTATTTTTAGAGCTCTCTCAAGTGCTTTTTATCTTTTGTTCAAACATCAGATGACATTGGTCAAAATTTCTTTTTTTCCCGGACCAGTGTAAATTGTTTAATGGTGTTTTAAGACTGTGGCTCTTGCAGAGTGTAATTTATTTACTTTTTGTATTTAATCAGATAGCCACAGTCTGGGATAGACACTCCTCACAGCTGAAGGAGGGGGTGAAGAAACAGAGCCCGAGACTGACATGCACTGAACTGCTGAGGAGTTGGGGGAGTACACGGGCCTCTGTTGAGAATTAGCCACTGATAAGGTATACGAAGAGAACTTTTTTCTGTTTAAGTTTTCTAAAAGCTTCACTTTTCTCTCAGTCACACGGAGGTTATCCTTCTCAGGGATACACTCTAACCTCTCAGGAAGTAGGATGACAGAGCCCCTACCCAAGAAGACTGAGGGCAGACCAAAGACCTGACATGCACTCATCCCTCTCTCTGACTCACGCTTAGTCGCTCACCACCCACCAACACAGTGAAACCTCAGTCCCAATGCCAGGTTTTGTCACTGGGCAGAGAACCGGTTGGCTACAGTAAAAGCATGACGTGATGCCCCTTCCTCTATGCTCCCCCAGCCTGTGCAGCAACAGAGGGGTAAAAATATCCCACCAGTGAGTTCAGACAACCAGCTCATAAATTAACACTAAAACTCCTGCAGACAACAGCGGGCCAGTCGCTGAGAGATTTAAACCACTCAGGTTGCCACTGACCACAGCTCTGGGATCAGTTTACAAAACCCTTTTCCTAAATTTACCCATTAGGAGGTGGCGAATAAGAAGGAACTCTAGATCGGTTTTCATCTAAGTCACTATTTAGCTGTCCGCTAACATAGTGAACTATTTTTCAAAATGGCTCTAGGGTGCTTTGTTCCAGGAAATGTTATGAGGTGAGATGAAGGCTATTAGGACTAAATTGGGAATTGTGTATAAGAGAAAGGTCTGTTCTTAATTTTCCACGCTTACGCGAAAAAATATAAAGTATAGGCCGAGGCTCAGCTATTCACTAATATCTTATTAAGGTTTGCCTGTAATGAAGCGCCATTTCTAATCGCTCTCAAGTAGACACACAATGTTCCAACAAACTGCTTCACTGGGTTAAAAAAAGAGAAAAAAGAGGAGAAAAAAAACAACAGGAGAGAAGAGTGATGATCCCCTCTAAAGAAACTCAACTCTGTAATGGACGAACAGGGATTACAGACGTTAAAACCTCCTCCATCTGTAATTCACTGTCACCCTGCCATCATCTCTGAATCACTGATCCATTTTGCAAGTGTGCGAGACCTTGCTAAAAGCATCACTGTTGCACCCATTTGTGTTTGTAGTGGTGGGGGGGGGGGGGAAGGGGGGGAAAAAA
>OMNW01018950.1:0-10445 GCA_900303245.1 Selene dorsalis | reverse complement strand
TGCAGTCTCACTCTCCTCCCCCTCTGTCTCTTTTCCTGCTCTCTTTCCCACCTCTTGTCTCCGTCTCTCTCTCGTTGTCTCTGCATCTTACCCAACCCCCCTCTTCTGCTTCCATTCAGATTATTTACCCGTCTCCCCTTCGCTCCCTCTGCTCTGTCTCTCTCCTCCCTCTCTTCTTCTCTTCCTTGCCGCTCTAGCCGCCTCACCCTACATCCCTCCCTTCCTACCGAGCTCCCTCCCTTCCTCCCTCCTCCTCCTCCTCCTCCTCCTCCTCCTGGAGATCTTCAAAGCTGCCCAGCACACACTTGCACATAGCATAACACACTCCTCTCCTGCGTGGGAAAAACATGTCAGCTATTCTGGATCTGGACCAGATTGCATGCTCTGGGAATGGAGTGGTGAGTGACAAATGCATCTTGCCTGCCTTGACACACCTGGCTGGGTCCTTGCAGCAGGGGGGTTTCGGTCAACATTAGGAGAAGGGTGGTTGTGTGGTTTCCCCAAAGACAGGGTGACAGCAGCTGGCTCCAGGAAAAGGAAAACTGTTGGGGGTTTTTCCTGGCTTGCTTGTCACCACCTTCGGCAGACAGCTGAGACTTTGAGCTTTTCTCTCTAGGCAGCTGCTGGTGTTGGTTGAACATTTGTTCTGTGTGTGTGTTTAGGTCTACAGGTCACACAGTGCTCATGTGTGCTCTCAGCACAGGCTAAACATACTCAGGGTGCAGTGGTGCATTTTAATGTGATGATATGAAAGATGCATACGTGTAGCACTCAAGTGTGTCTCTGAATCTGCAAATGCCACAACCGGAGGATGTGTACGTGCCTCTCAGTGTGTGGGTGTCCATCAGCAGGGTCGCTGGAATTTCTGTGTTTCAGTATGCATGTTTCAAATGTGTATCTTTCTGTGTATCCATAGCTACGGGGCAGTGGATGGTGCACAGCATTGTGTTCTTTATTCTGTTATCACTGAAAACAGGCGTGGAGGTCACTCACCCCCTCACACACTGTAGCAACAACACACCAAAACCAGTGTTGTGGCTGCTTCCCTCCCCTGCAGAGACCTTGAGTTTGTAGTTTCAGTCCACTGCTTCATTGACACACACTATACGTGTGTGTGTGTGTGTGCGCGTGTGTGTGTGCGTGCGTTGCAGGTTGGGAGAGCTGCATTTGTATCAACCAGGCAGCAGGATGGCATGTACCTTTGATGATCCTACTAGAGGATTTGGAAATGTGTTTGTGTGTGCATTTGCAGGCTGCTCAGTGTTTCTGCCCTGTAATGCTGCTCTCTGAGGTGATTGGGTGATTGATGCTGTTTCAGGCAGGGCGGTGGAAAACAGGGAGGAGGGGCAGGAGGGATTGATAAGTGAGGGATTGCGGGAAGAGGAACAGCATGACATACTGCTCTCCTTTTTGTCACCTCACCCCACCCCCTGCACCCGCCTTCACTCTGGGACCAAAACCAAAGATCTTAAGTCCCAGTTGACCCTGGGCAAGCCTCTGAAGCACCTCTGCTCAAAGCAAGAACCTCCACTCAGTATTACTGTCTCACCCACAACACACCAAGCATCCACACACACTATTTCTCCAGCATATCGTCACAGTGAGTGTATGGATGAGGGAAGGCTGCTGTCTTTGCAGAGCTCTCCTTCTTCTCCCCTTCTAGCTGACTAGGCCAGCAGCCCCACCCCATGTCTGTTTTCCTCTGTGTATACATATGTACCCATATGTGTGTGTGTGTGTGTGTGTGTGTGTCTGAAAATGAGGAGAGGCAGAGCTCTCAGATGTCAGATCAATATGGCCTCTACACCACACCAAGAGCTAAATCACTGCCTTTCCACAGACCTTTTTTTCCATGGTTCTTCATCCATGTTTGTGCCAGGACGTGCCTGGAAGGACGAGATAAATCAATGCGATGCGTCCCTTCTGTTTTGAGACACACCCTTTTGTTAGTCATACAAGACTCCCATGTCTTCTCTCTCTTTCCTACTGTCTCTGCCACTCTGTCCCTGCTTTCACGCTCTGTTTCCTCCCATCTACTTCCAGACTGTCTATCTCTTTTTTATCTATCTCATCCTTCTTCTTTATTTCCCCTATGTATTTCATTTCCTATCAGTGGTTGGGTGCGCACGACTTCTTTTTGTGGAACATGTGCAGTACACACACATGACAAAAGGCAGAAGGGGGTTTGTCTTCTCTCCCAGAAGCGGAGACACAGAGTGTCCTTGACTCTGTCCTTGCCTAAAAATGAAAATTCTGCGGCACCACAGTCATCGAGAGTTTTCTCTGTAAGCCTCTAAGTCTACAGCAGCTTTTTCTGCCCCACAACTATGACCAAGGTTTGCAGAATCATTTCATTATCTGTGAAAAGGCCTGAGATGAGCACAAGACTTCCTGTCAGCAGGAGAGTTTCCTCAGGGTTTTTCCATCTTAGGAACAGAGGTTACATTAAATGCCTGTAGACTGTAGCACACTGTCGATAGCAGGCAGAGGCGCTTGCTTTGTGTTAGTTCATAGTTTTCATGTTTGGTGCGACATGCTAATCTTTGTGCCAACGCCCACTCAAACGAAGATGTCTCATTTCATTACTGACAGGGTGAGCACTTTCCCTCTTCCGTTACTGTGTCCATGACGGATTGCAAACACAAATTACTGCAGCCTTGTCCTTGAGAATTAACCTTCATTGCCTCTGAAGAGACTGTGACACATATCCATCAGCCGAACGCCTGCAGTGAAGAGGAGGGAGATTGTGTACAGCTAGAGACAGATAACCTGTGTCTCTTACCCACTCTGGCTCGCTCTCTTTATTATTGATGACCAGTGGGCCTTGAGACCAGACGAGCTTCGGGCACCGCCCGCTGCTCCCTTTCTGTGCAGTACACATGCGCGCACACACACACACACACACACACAGCTACAACAGTGTTTTGTGTTGTAGCAAGTCATGCTGATGTTGGGAAATGTGTGTATGATATAAAGTGATGCTGAACACAATCTGGAAACTGGCCTTTTTGCTACTTGTATATTGTCACAAATGTTGTATGATCTTTGAATTGTGATCTGATGAGAGCATGTTTTTACTGTGTCATACACTCGCTATTATTTAAAGAAGATTGTCATCTGAGGGTGTCTGATGTGTTTCTTCTGCTGAAGCACCGAGAAGTACTAATGCAGGGCGTCCTTGTGCTTGATAGAGAAAGGAATTCAAAAGAAAGCAGTGAGAGTTTAAAGCTGGTGTGAGCCCCTTGAATTTTAATGGGTCTTTCCGCAAAGACATTCAGCAAATCAATTTCTGCAGAGTCATAGTTGTCAAAGTGCTGTGAGTTTCAGACCTTTGGAAACTGTTTTCCCCCCAGATGAAAAGACTGTTTTCCAGAAAGCCCATTCAATGCTTTGTTTGTCCAAGGGCACTGGGGAGGTGTGGTGGAGGCGACGGCACATGCTCTGCATCCTCAATCTGAGGACATAAGCCCCAAATGCTGTGTTGGTCACTGGGTGGTCTCTTTAAGGAATGTGGGTGTCTCCTGTGTCTCAGGATTTGTTCATTACTGCGTTTTGTTGTATCTTTAATGCAGATTTAACTTTTCCAAAGCTTGTGTTGCAAGTGACATGGATAAATGACATGACATGGGTAAACTTGATAATGACTGAGATAATATTAAAGAGATAAAAACACACACTGTAATTGATATGCCACTTTTATTGTTATTATTACACAGTCATAAATCCCATCTGTAGAGCTAAAGCCTGACGTGCTGTAGCATAAGCCACAAAACCAATAAATCACTATTTATGTCTGGTGCACTGGGTAACTTTCATCCATTACATTGTTCACGGACAATGCAGTTTACCTAGCAAATGCTTTGCTTATTATTATCCGTGTGTTGCTGGAGGTGCATGCTGGAGGGTCTATATTTGCACTGCTTTGCTGGTTTGATTATAATTATGAAGGAATATGTCACCCTAACCAGCAACAGCATGGATCTTTTATTTGTTTTGTTTCTTTTTGTTTTGAATGATGATGATGAAGAAGTTCAGGGACAAAAGCTACATCAGGCTTTAGCTACAAAGACAGATATTTATGTATGTTTCGATAAAGTAATGCTGGAGTTGTGCATAAGGGCTAATGTGAGCAAGACTTTCCTCTTCACATACACCAGGTGTTGGTTCTTCAGTTCTGTATTTCAACTGTTTCCTTTTCTGTGTGGCTGCAGGAGCATGATATTGAGACTCCTCATGGCGTTCTCCATGTGACAATGAGAGGCGTCCCCAAGGGCAACAGACCTGTCATCCTCACCTATCACGACATCGGCCTCAACCGTGAGTCAGCTAAAAGTAGACAAATCGATACACAGTGTCTTTTGGAGTGTAGTAAAACGGTTGTGTTTCACCCTCTGCACCAAAGAGCCACATCCAGTCACCGGAGAGTTTATTGAACACCTGAACTCTCGCATGAGTTTGTCCTTTATTTGCACTTTTCCAGACAAGTCGTGCTTCAACACCCTGTTCAACTATGAGGACATGCAGGAGATCACGCAGCACTTTGCAGTGGTTCATGTGGACGCACCCGGGCAGCAGGAAGGTGCACCTCCTTTCCCCAGCGGGTGGGTGTCAGGCTGCCTCTACATGCACTGATAAATAGAGCACATTTATTTCTGCACTGGTAGAGGAGCTGCGATCAATTCATTTTTTTTGTGAAGTGAAGTGAAGTGCATTGCTGGTTCATTTGTTAATGGAAGCACTTTAATTGTCTAACCTATTAGTGCAAATCTATTTGAGCAGTGAGTGTCAGTGTTTCAATTTATCAGTTCTTTTTTTTTTTTTTTTTTGATTAATTCAAACGTACAGACTTGTCCCTGTGCACAGACTCACATGTATTTCATCTGTCTCCAGTTATCGCTACCCAACCATGGACGAGCTGGCTGAAATGCTGCCCTCTGTGATGACTCAGCTCAAGTCAGTCCCCCCACCCCCCACCTTGCGATAGCTGATCAGTGATATTTTGCATAAATCGACGATTCATCTCCAGTCCCACATTAACCGGTGGTTTCTCTGCAGGGTCAACAGCGTGATCGGTATTGGTGTTGGAGCAGGGGCGTACATCCTCACCCGCTTTGCAGTAAGTCCAAATCAGCCCTGAAGCATCGATACCATTTTTATTCCCCTCTCTGTCTCGTCTGGAATAATTGGAGGTTTTCAGGCCACACAGCTTGTTACACTGAACATTAAAGCCTCCCGTCAAACCCACACAGGGCATCAGGTTGCTCCACAGTCTGCTGCATATGCTGCCATTCCCCAGGTGATGAATCACCTTTGTGTCTCTCTTCTTTTCAATCGCTTTTGCCTTGTTTCCACACTCAGCGCAGTGGTGCTAAAAATAAGCACAATCCGTGTACAACAGAGCACAAGTAGCTAGAAGTGACGGAGAGGAGCGAGCGAGCACTAAAAGATAAATAATGTAAAGAGAAGATAGTTGGTTGTGTAGGGGTGAAAAAAGGGAGGTGTTCAGAGTAGGAATCGTAGCAGAGGTCTGCTCTCTTTCAAATAAATAAAGGAAAATTGATTCTGAAATGCATTTGCTTTAACTGGCTTGGAACAAAATGTGTTTACCCTTGATAGATTTATAGCAGCTGTTGCTGCATTGCATTTTCATCGCGTTGAAAGCAGCATCCGCAGTATTCCCTCAGCAGATCTTAGATTTCCCCAGACGTGCTCGCTCTGTCTTCAGGCAATTTCAGAGCCGCACCTCTTCATTTAGACGCCCAGAATTCCACATTCTTTGTTTCAGGTCTTTCTTTAAACAAATATGTTGCACTTTGTCATGTTAGAGAACATCAGTGTTTTTATCCTGCACCTGCCCTGTTAGGAGAATATACATGAACATGAAAAGATGTAGTACTATATAGCCACAGTTAAGCAGAACAATGAATGCTCAAAATAAAAAAAAATTAAAAAAAACATGCTGTAAATGTACATTAGAATGAAAACTCATAATATGAAAACTATGAGCACAGCACCCAAAATGCAAGGCACCACCACCATACTGCCAGATCTCATGAGCCCCTTGTCACTGACTCTGACATTTATTCTTCCCCTCCCAGCTGAACAACCCCACTCTGGTGGAGGGAGTGGTTCTGATTAACGTTGACCCATGTGCCGAAGGCTGGATTGACTGGGCAGCTTCAAAGGTCTGTATCACCACTGCACTGTGAGCCTAGACACAGAGCTATTGCTTAAATAATTGATCTTTCATTTCAGTTCAGTTTCCAGTCTTTTGTTAGGTTGTTAGTAATGAATGCGTGTTGTAATTCACCACTGGCATTGTAGTATGCTGTCCACTCTGACAAAACAGTTTTGTAAAATGTAATTTGCGACCAAAATTCTCCTATAATGTATTTTATATTTAGACTTATAGATTCTGACACCAGGCCTTATCATGTGATACTTTTATGAATAAAATATTTGTTTTGAATAGACTTTTAATTGGCAAAAAAAAAGAAAAACTAAAGTGTCATTTGCTTTAGTTTTGGACTTGATAGCACTGAAGACACAGGCAGGGCCTCTAATCTCTACCTCTAAATCTTGTGTTAATTTAATTAACCTGCTTTTTTGAGGTTAAGACTTAATAAAACTAAGCTTTAGAATTTACACGTCAAACTTGTGAGAGCAGCATGGAGTTTACTCATTTGGATGAGATTCATTTTAAGTGGATTAATTGGCTTGAGAACAATGTCTGTTTACTACAATACTGTGCATATTGTGTGCACTGTACAAGATTGTTGATGGAGAAAATGCCATGCCGTGTTGGTGTTACACAGTCATAGAGCCAGGAGGGCCTTGATATAATTTTTGTCCCTTTTACATTTAACAGCTCACTGTGACTGTTCTGCTGATATTATGATATTATTTAACTAACAACATTCAAGAAGGAAATTATAGAGCATATAGAGAAAACTTTCTTTTCTTTTTTTTTAAAGATGTTTTTGCTTTTATTGGATGGTAGAAAGAGGGACATAGACAGAGATGCAATAACAAAGGCCCCAGCTGAAATTGAGAGAGACTGAATAATATTTATTACAGTGTGTGACACCCCGTCCCTCACAATCACTTAATCTTTCATATGGGCGCTCTGTGTATTTGCCTCCTTCAGAATTTATCATTATATCTGTCAGTGTTGCTGTGCCCATACTTTGCTGGAAGGCCCATAAGTAATTAAGAAAATCCCACTGTTGTGTGTTTTAACTGGGTCTGTCTTTTCCTGTGCAGCTGTCTGGATGGACCAGTAATCTGGTGGATATTGTCATGGCTCACCACTTCAGCACTGTGAGTTCCTCTTGCAGCACGTTGTTACTCACCCTGCGCTGGTTTTCAGTGTTGTTGACCTTTTTTCATTCACGGCATTGAATTGTAACTGAACCTCAAGAGGCTTTTCTTGATTTCCCTTGATACCTCGCCTCACTCCTATAACAGACATTTACTAATTATTCTAATTTTGGCTTCCTGGATACATAGACTGCTGTATTGTAACTTGTAACTTACTGGCTCAGTTTAATAAGATTGTGGCCGGATTAACTCTTGTTTGGTCACCAGGATGAGCTGACAGAGAACCAGGAGCTGATCCAGACCTACCGTCTTCATATTGCCCAAGACATCAACCAGGACAACCTGGCCCTCTTCTGTGGCTCCTACCAATAGTAAGATGCAGTGCATTATTATAAACAGCTTTTATTGTGGTTTTGTTTACATTTATGGGTGCAGCTCAGGCACTAACATGTCAGTCAGCACTGAAATCATAATTTGTCTCCCTGCACCAGCCGTCGGGACCTGGAGATCGAGAGGCCAGTCATAGGTCTCAATGAGGACACAGTCAACACACTAACGTAGGTTTTTGGACCACAATGAAACAAAAACATTTGCTTGTTGGTGCGCGGTGTGATTTGAGGATGTTTACACACATTCTGTATCTATGCAGGTGCCCTGCATTGTTGGTGGTTGGTGACACATCACCTGCTGTGGAGGCTGTGGTGAGTTACTTGCAAACATCTCAGTCACTCTGTTGCCACTGTCCTGTGTGTTTTTGAGCTCAGTAGTAACCTCTGATTGATGTTTAAGGTGGAGTGCAATTCCAGGTTAAACCCCACCAAGACCACACTGCTAAAGGTGAGGGGTTGTGAAATGAAGTTTATGCAATACAAATCATGTTTTTGTGGATGTACACAATTATTAACTCATGAGACTGTTGATGTCTTGTCAGATGGCTGACTGCGGAGGCTTGCCTCAGGTTGTGCAGGTGGGTTTTTATAATTTGAGATGCACATTTATGTCAGTGAGCAGTTTTCTTGTTTAAATTGCCTCTTAATGTTTACTCATTACCTTCTCACAGCCAGGGAAACTTGCTGAGGCCTTCAAGTACTTTGTTCAGGGCATGGGCTACAGTAAGTAAACACACTTGTGTCATCTACCTTTATTTGTTTGTTTTTTTTTTAATCTAAAAATATGTCATAACATCTTAATATATTGTGAAACTGGTTGAAACTAGCTGCACCAAATGGTGAGTGTCCAAGAGTTGTTTACTAACTTGATCTGTATCTGATCTGAGCTGACGCATTTGTGGTGAGGGTTTCTCTGACTGAGTTTCCTGTTGACGAGCGCAGTGACAAGCGTTATTTCACTGAGAATTGTTCTCACCTCGGCCTTCTAAGTGCAGCTGCCGAGCACCCCTGCTGATTGGGGTTTGGACTGTGGCCAACGGAGCATAAAAAGACCCTATTTTTGTCAGCCTGGTCACGGAGAGGCAGCCTGTGCACCAAGGTGGATGCTAACACCATTTCCTCTCTGCTCTTTGCAGTGTGTGGCACCCACACCCCTCAGTAGGTGAGGTGTATGTGCTTCTAGCATGACTGAAATGACAGTGCCACTCCAGATGGACTGAACAACTCTTTATTTCATGTTCAGTTCAGAGTGGGCCTAAATGAATACTCCGTTTTTTTTGCCTGGTGTGTTTTTCTTTTCTATCCAGAACTGTTTAAAGATGCAGAGACACAAAGTGCATACTTAAACAGGCCTTTAGGTTTTTTTACAGTCATTCATCTGCAAACAACAACAACAACAACAAACACATTTCTGTCAGACCATGCTGACTTGCAGTGCACCACACAGACTCTGATCAGTGGATGGATGAAGTCATTAATGTAGGTTTGCTTGCACTGGCCACACAAATGACGCCTGTGTGTGTGTGTTTTTGTAATGCCAATTCTTGTTTGCTCACTCCTTTTCCCAAACCCTTCACCATGGGAGGCACCCTCGGGTGTAGCTAGTATGTTAGTGCTTCAGTGTTGCTTTAAAGGCCACCGAGCCCCCCTTCGTGTTGAGTAAATGCCACTGCAGGATTAGAACAGATTAAAAAGAGTGTGTTGCACAGAGAAAGTGTGGAAAATAAATCTCAACATCTCAGCATGTTTCTGAAAGCTGTTTTCCCCTCATTAACACGTTGGCACGGTGTGAAATGTGAAAGAGGAACAGCCAAAGAACAAGGAATAAAGCCTGGAGTTTGTACACATACCATGATTTTCTAACCTGTCTGACCACCAAGCTGTGACAGAGCATCAGTTTGAATCAGAAATATACTGAGGTGGGATAAAGCAACAAGAGCTACCTTCTCAACATTTCTCCCTTTCTCCCTCTTTCTTTCCTTCTTTAATCATTGCTTACAGTTCCCTACGTTCTCCTCAGTCACCTGAGCAACGAATCAGGTATCGGGTTCTTGAGCAACTGCCAGACTAGAAGGCTTTGAACCCAATGGCCTCGTAACATGGTGGATGAATGTCAACGTATGCAGAAACTCTCCAGAGAGCGCTGTTTCATATTAGTATTCAGCAGCAGTTCAGTGTGGTGGATACACTGAGAGAGATGGCTTTGCATACTTTGACACACATTCATCCTCCTGCTGGAGTTAACTTCCTTTTGTTAGCATGGAGTCTGTCCTTGACTCTGTTCTTGCATGATCTGCTGGTGTTGCTTCCTGTCAGTTGAGTTGGATTGCAAATCCTGTATTCTGCTTTTGTATTGCTTTTGTTTTTTCTAAAGTGGACACACATGCATTAGTTTGTATACACGTTCCTTTTATTGGATTAGTCTCCATATTTGAGAATGTTTTGCATGGTAAGAAACTTTAGTTGTTACTGTTGTAATCCACTCCCTGAGTGATCCCACTCCGCTCTGAGTTACGCGTGTGGGATATTAACGCACGCTTCTCTGTCCCAGTGCCGTCGGCAGGAATGACTCGTCTGGCTCGCTCACGCACCACCTCCTCCTCTAGCATCACCTCCATGGACAGCAGTCGCAGTCGCAACAACCTCAACAGCCTGCTGGAGGGCAGCGCCACTGGGGGCCTGGACAACCAGGCCAGACCCCAGACCATGGAGGTCTCCTGCTAAACCCCACCCCAC
>OMNW01018946.1:0-11917 GCA_900303245.1 Selene dorsalis | reverse complement strand
TGCCTGGAAGAGGGGGTGATGGCTTGTTTCCAGTGGAGGAAATGGGGTTGGCCAAAGGTATGGAGAGTCTGGATGGTGTGTTGTAGGGACAAATGGTCTCCCGAACAATGTTTGGGTGTGCAGGGTCAGAGGTGACAGCCACCATTGTGGTGACATGTCTACACCACAGCAACTCTCCTGCTTGCTCCTGTGTCATAGCTCCTGTTCATTCTGCCTCCTGAGCTCAGCAGCAATGCAGAGTGTATGTAGAGGAGTGGTGCCCAGACTGTGGACCACTGCTGTTTATTTTTTTGTATTCAATCTTTGCTTTTCTTCTTGGGAAATACTGCGTAATTTTTCCTCCTCAGACCAAAAAGCATTTCTATGGAAATAGAAGACAGAGAAGAGCTTTAGTTAGGTGTTGAAAGACGGAACGAATGCACTGGCCCACAATATTGAACAATACAATGCAAAGCAGTAAAAGTTTCACTATATATTTAAAAAGGCAAAATAAAATGAGGGAAATGAGAAATAGAGGCCCAAAAGAGTGAATACTTTGATTCATGCAGCAAATAACCTTCAGGATTAATCACAGTTTCCTTTGTGAATCCTCAAGTCTGACTAAATGATCATCATCCACCCACCTCTCCCATGTTGTGACTAAATAATATTCACTTTTGATTGATTCACTCTTAGAATGTGTTCTTTATTTGGAAGGGGGTTTATGAAAATGTACAGGCCTCGTCTTTGCCCAACCTCTCCTCCCTGTGCTGGGCTGTCCTCTGTCATCTGTCTCATTTCTCATGACCTCAGTCTTCTCTCCGTCCCTCTATCTCTGTCCCTCTCGAAGCTGCTTGCTGTGCGGTTAGAGGCCCGGATCCATCAAGATAAGCACTTACAGATGGGCCTCTACTATCCCTGTCATGCTAGCGCACACAACTTGTTTCCCTTTCTGAAGTTTGGGTAAAATGGCACTCTGTATGTCAGTAGACAGAAACACGTGGAAGAGATTTGCATGTGTACATGAATTGAAGTATTTTTCTTCTCCGTGCGATAAGGTTGCCACAGAATTCAGGTTAGTGTCTGTATTGAATAGGGGATCATCGTAGTGGTGGCACCAGTTCTCTAAGGCAGTATTTTGGGATGGGAGTCATTTTGGCTAACCCTGGCATGCACTTGTAACACATGCAGGCCACAGCAGTAGTCACATAACAGAAATCTTACATATATCTACACCGATCAAACGCCTCATCTCCAGCATCAAGTAACACACTGAACCTCTGTCCAGTTGCAAAATTCTGAGCATGCAAATGCAAATATTTCATACAAACAAACACACAGTCACACTTATGAAGGGACCTAGTTGGTCACAGATAGTTGGTGTGGTCCAGTCCATTGCGTGTTAGTGGTCACTTCAAATCCTTCCATATGACAGTGATTAGGTAGGACACACATAATGTTTGTAGGTTCCTACCATCAGACACACACACATAAAGGCTAAGAAACACACGTACGCACGCTCCCCTCTGACCCCACCCCCCACACACACTCCCTGGCTTAGCACATTCCGTACCTGTATTAGCAAACAGCTAAGCTAATTGCTTTCCGTTATTAGTGTGCAGCACAGTACACTTTCTTTGTGTCTCAGATTGCAGATTGTGTGTGAGTAACAGATGAGAACTGGTTAGATAAGCATGCTATTCTCAAGTGCATTTGATCTTTGTAGAATAAAAGTTACCGTATGCCTTCTGTGTAGTGCTATATAAACGCTGATATAAACGCAGATATATATATATATATATATATATATATATATGTTTTCCTTTGATGCTTGGACATTGGATAATGAGAACTGGATCAGGGTGGTTAGGACTATGAAGTGTTGGGCTCAGGAGTTTGCTACATGTGACTTGTGACTGGTGGTGTGAGTGTGTCTGTGTGTGAGAGAGTTTGCAGCTGTGACAGTCTGTGGCCTTACCCAAATTGGGCCTTTTGCTGATAACACATTGACAAGATACTGGCAGACAGTGTTGGTGGATTATCACTGCAGTTTATTCCATCAGCAGGTGAAGCTCAGAGGCAGTGCAAAGCTGCAGATGAGTAATGTGAGATGTATTCTCTAAACACACCATGTCCACTTATGAAACATAAACTATAAACATTACGAGGAAACATTATAAGAATCTTAGGGGTGGTTACACACAACATAAATGGATCCTCATCAAGCTGTTTGCAAGAGTTTGTAGGAGGAAACAACGTAATTTTTGCTTTAAGTATTTGTACAGTCGACAGAGGTATAGTGTTTGTGATTGCACTGGATATTTTGGCAATAGATGACACTGTGTGGTCTGACTTTGTCTCTATCCTTGCCTTATAAACCCTTTTAAAGCTCATCTTTCTGATGCTGTTTCTCTGTCATCTTCTCTCTTCTAACTTAAGTAGGATCTCAGGGCACAGCGTTCAGATGGCTCACTGGCTGCCCATTTCTTATTCCCTGCTGAATGCATCAGTAGACCAATCAGATCCAATCAGCAGACACCGCTGGTAATAACTTTCACTCATACACTTTTTCCCTCTCTATCTTCTCTTTTTGCCGTGCTCTCGCTTTCTCTTTCACGTCCCCTACCTCTCCTGCCTACCTACCAGCTCCGCTGGACAATGGTGGCCAAACGAATGGGCTCTCCAACCTTGCATGATAAATCACACATTTAAAATTAACCTTCTTTCAGCAAATAAATGTAAAAGAAAAAAGAGAGGAGGAGGAAGAGGAAGGAGGAACAGAAAGAGAAGAGGAAAAGCTGTTTTAGAGAGGAGCAATCACGTTCCAGGTCCAAGCGAGGTGTAACATAACTTATAGGAAGAGGATTCAATAAGATAATAATAAGATCACCCACACCACCTCTGTTTTTGTTTTCTACACCTCTTTGAGCACACATTTCAAAATACACATCACGGTTGTTCTGCCATGATGCTCAGGTATCTGTCTGCTTCTTGACTTTGTTATGATGTCAAATGATATCATGAAAACAACAGGGTAGGTGACTGTCTCCAGAACTGCCATTTGCCCCATCCACAAGTTAAAAAGGGGGCAAAAACGACAAAAGCCACCAAGGGCCCAATGCCATCAAAGTGATTAGTGGCTGCCCAGGTAACCCCCCCCCCCTCCACAACTGTGCCCCACCTTCATCCTCTCTCCTCTTATCAGGCTAATTGAAGACAAGCTCTTTGAGACGGACGCACAATAGAGCCAACGGTAGAGTGGCATTTGAGACTCAACGGGTGGACCGGAGAAAGGGAGATGCAGGGTATTCTATAAGCGCCCCCACCTACCTCCTCGTCTAAATCCCTTTCTCTGTCTGTCTTTTATCCCATGGCGTCTCATTCAGCGCCCTACTTGACATAGCTCAACCTCTGAACCCAGAGTTTATGAACTGAAGCAGCAGCTATTTATTTGGTGTGGAACTAATGTGTGGCTGCACCATTGTGCAGAGATTTGGAGCAATGTTAGCATTATGTTTGAGTTGCTGTGTGTGCTTGGATAAGCTGCTGGTCAGCAGACTTTGGCGCTAATACCGTTTCAATACCGCTGACAACTGGGGTTGACTAAATTGTCATCTGTTTGAAAACCAATAAAGTTATGACAAAAGGACAAACCCCGAGATTTCTCAGTTCGGGTTACTCCTCCTCCCACAAGATTCGCCTGTTTTTACTTTGATCTTTAAATCCATGTTCTTTCAAAACAGTTCAAGCATACTATTTTTAGGCAAGGAGCACATGAACGTGGGCACCTGTCTTCTTGAAAAGTGGAAAAAGCATTGCATCATTCTATCACTTTGAGAGAAATGCAAGCCTCCGCCCACTAAGTCAATAGTAGTAATCTTCATAAAAAGATCTGTCTTCATCATTCATAGTTCAAAGGTAAGATTGTCCTATTCTCCTCTGTGACTATTTATCAAACCTTTCTATGCTGTCTCCAGCTCATGGTCAGCTGTCTAGTTTGATTGATATGTCTTCACAGTTATACGTAGAACAACAAATAATTAGAAATTCGACTTCTATCGATGCGATTTTCTCCACCCGTTTTGTATTGCCCTTGCAAGTTTGACACACGGTAACGAAAAGCTGCAGCAAATTAGTATCCTGACACTACACCAAGATATCATTGTCATGTCACATGTCTTATTTCTCGTTATTTATTAATAAGATGGCTGCCCTGAAAAGTCAAAGTTACGGATTAACAAGCCATAGCCTGTCTCTGTGTTACGTGCTTGTGTTGATTTGTCAGTGTGTGTGTGTGTTTGTGTGTTTGTGTGTGCGTCAAGCGAGCAGGTTGGGTTTTGAAGTGGTTGCGCTGTAGCAGTCTCTTTGGAGGACATGCAGCTTCAAGCAAACACAGAGCTCTTCTTAAACAAACAGAGCAGGACAGGAGAGCAAGACTAATGATGGGATCCATGCAGCTTACACACACATGTATAGACACACAAACACGAGCAAAGACTGGAGGAATTTGTCCCCGGAAGAGGAGTGGTGGAGATAGAACAGTGATGTGTACAAGAGGATGAAAAGATGGAAAAGTCCCTGTCTCTGACGACACTTTCTACCCCTCTTTATTTACCTCTGGATGCCAGACGGAGGAAATCCTGTGTTTGAGATTTAAATACTATCAATACGATCATGGATGATAATCTATTTTTGTCATGCATTTTTAAATCTTTTTGTGCGTTATCAGTCCTGTATTTTGATTCTGTTCAGTGTAGCTTGTATTCCTGTTTGAGTGTGTGTTCATGTGCAGGAGTCCATGCCTGCCTGAGCACCCTGATGCCATTGTGCAGCAGAGTCCTTGACAGAAGTGAATTAATCAGACCCCTCTGGTCCATTTGTCTCTATTTGGGGGGCTAATTGGAAAAGAAGCAGGTGTTAATAGAGAGAGGAGAGAGCCACAGTAAGAGTGTGTGTATGAGTGTGTGTTTTGTGTGTCTATGCGTGTGCGCGTTTGTGTGTAATAGAAGTCTCAGAGCTATGTTAACCAGACTTAATTAGGCTTGTTCAGGCTCCAGCCAACCTTACATCTTTCTCCCCTCTTATCTAAGATGAAGGGCGATGCAGTGAGTGAGTGAGAGAGAGAGAGAGAGAGAGATTGAGGGAAGTGGGGGAGGAACGGAGGCCTGCACTCAGGCCTTTTGCTTGTTGGCTGCCTGCACTCTTAAAAAAAAAAAAAAAAGTACATAAAATGCTCAAACTAAAGCTTCAGCATGTCCACACAGATGCCTGCAGTAAACCTACACAACCACAGAAAGGTTGGATTTGTGACGCTGCCTGCTGTTTAGAGTGGGCACAGCGTGCCAGACAAGGTTGCATGTATAGAGGATGGGAAACACCACTCCGCTCTCCGCAGATATTTACCTCCACGGCTGGTGTCTGGGATTGTTTGTTTGAAATGCTCAATTGCGAGTGTGTGGCAGGCCTGTGTCCTGTCCTGCGGGAAACTGGCGATAAAGTTTGAACCTGTTCAATCAAAGGCCCCACTAGCTCGTTAGCTCCCTGCATATTTAGCTGTTTAAGTGATGTCAGCAAGTTTTAATGGACGGCAGCTTTTCTCAATTACGCAGGAGGGAGGCAAGCAAACTGTATCCAGTGCTGTGTGTGTGTGTGTGTGCGCGCGTGTGTGAGAGAGAGCGTGTGTGTTTTTGATGTGGTGTTTATTCAGTTGAAAGCTGTCTCCTGTGTGGTCTCGCCACAGAGTTATCCCCCCTCCAGATCACACACACACGCTCACCTGAGGCAGTGTATGTATGTTTGACATGCACGCGTGTGCACGCATGTGTGTGTACGTCTATGTCTACAAAGAAGGTGTAGGTTCGACATGTGACAAATCTTTTTTGAATTTCTGGTTGCACACTGCTCTTCCCACCAATATCCGGTACATCAATGCACATAGAAACACACAGAGCCAAAGACACACACACACACACGCACACACACATACATACATACACAGATTCAAGACATAAACATACAACAAAATCTTCCATAATATTTAGATATTTCCCTACAGACACAACTCCAGACATGTGGACACCCATGAATATATACACGAACACACATTGTTCTTGCTTCTTTCTGTCTGGCTTTGTATTGGGTTTTGTTTCAGTCTTACACACTTGAAAGTTCAAGTACACAGCAGCTTTAGTGCTTCGTCACTCAAGACAGCCAATCCTAAATGCATCCATCCATACAGCTGGATGGTTGGCTCAGACCTCAATAATGTTTTGGTCCTCACTGAAATGTGTCTGTAGAGTTTAACATCAAAGTATCGAAAGCCGGCACTGAACTCTGCTTAGGTTTGTTCTCCGTTTTGACTCATGCTCTGATTGTTATCTTTGAATCATAATTTGACCAATTTTATAGTGGCTTTTATTCAGACAACATGTGATATTGTAGACATGAGCCTTTTTTAAAATGAACTATGGGGTTTGATTTGTAAGACATCAGAAAATCTTTTAGTTTGTAGTTCAGTTGTTGTATCAGTACTGAAATTCATCCATCTATCTTCATTCATTCTTAACTTCTCACTGAGAAGACACTGAAGCAGTTCTCAATCATTTATTCATTTATCATATATCTTATTACTTCTCCCCATGGTTACCATTAACTCCCTCTGTCCAACCTTTCATGGGCTGGAGTGGAAAACTGTGTGGAGGAGCAGAGTTATGTTTATTTATGTATGTTATTACATATTTATGTCTTTGAGGACAGTTTTGTCTCAGATGTTCAAAGCGTGTGTGTGTGTGTGTATGTGTATGTGTATGTGTGTGTGTAGAGGGTGTGTTAATGTGGCAAAATATGCATCTATGTGAACATTCTGCCCTCCTGAACCTGGGATGCCCCCTGACACACACATACACACACATACACACACACCAGTCAGAGGTGGGATGGCTGCAGGCAAGGAGGCAGGTCGGCAGCGATTAGAGGGGCTGTGTGTGTAATGGTTGCCATGTGCGGACCTATCTCATCCACCATTACACACACACACACACACATACAGCGCCCACCTCCTGAATCCCTCCAAGATACCGTACACTTTTAAAAACATTAGCCACTAATGCTTTAATGCCCTCGCGTCGACATGGGGTTTGACTGGAGCTAAAATGGCAGACACAGAGGAATGCTGCCTTGTGTTTGCTTAGTGTATGAGGAAGGGCTCTGGCTTACTTTTGATTCAAACATGATGGAGCGGCAGCCTTGCTGCATACTCCTCAAAACATGTCACGGATGCATTAAGCACAACAATGCAGCCAACTTGTTTATCTTTGCTGTTTATAATTACTTTTGCATTTGTTGTCATTTACACTGCACATACTGAAGCACCATTTTTTCTTTGGGTGCAGATCATTAATCACAGACCTCCATGCAAAATGCCAACTGGTGTGGATATTTACATTAGAATGGCGGGGTAATGCTGCCCAGCCAGTAATGACTAACGAATGCAGGGCACGGCTAGTGGCCTGTCTCTTGAGCGTGCCAGGTGTTTGTTCCAGGCCAGGCTGCATGAAAAGCAGCGTCTGACCTTGGGACGGGTGGCTGAAACCTGAGTTACCTCCACCACATCTAAATGTCGGGCACCTGAAAAAAGTCTGAAGCTCCTCCCCTCTTCTCTTTCCTGTTTGTTTGCTCTTTCTCTCCTCTATACCTGTCGGTCCACCCTTCATGATGTCAAAAAAAAAAAAAAAAAAAAGTGGGAAAGTACCAGAACACTCCTCCTGCATCTCCTCCCCTTTTCTCCTCCTACTTCCAGCATACGCACATACAAAAACCTTTGGCCATTGGACACTGAACAGCTTCCTTGTCTGTGAGTTCGGTGAAAGTAAACACTACCAGAGAGGGCGCAAAAACAAAAGTGTTATTGCGAGGGATTCACTGTGTCAACATCTTAGCTGGTGAGCTCCACAAGGGAAAAGGGGGCACTGTCTAGACTATTTACTGACAAAAGGAGCAGCGTACAGGGGAGTTATTTAATGTACCGTTCACCTTTACATGCACCCGCTGAACTAATCAGTAAAACAACATTTTTGTCACGGAAGGGTGCTAAGATTCCTCTCTTAGGTTTTCACACAGTGATGTCGCTGTGCAGATGTATCCCATTCACGAGACACCTATCAAAAAACACATTGTTCCTTCTAAGAGTTTAAGGAGGGCAGGAAATTGATGTGGCAGACGCAGGGCGTTAATGTACGAACCCCATGAATTTGGCATTGAGGAGGTGAAGACCAAACCTTTCATGTATCACAGATTTCAACTGGTACATTTACTAAACATCATTGGTCTCTGGCAGGAAGTAGCATTCCTTGTGGTATGAATGTGTTTCTTGAGCTTGGTCCTGGAAGGCAGGGCAGCGAGAGACATCTATAGAGAGACAGACCCCACCCGACCTACGACACACACTTAGACAAACACACGAGAAGGGTGTAAGGTGTGGGCAAGAACCAGGAGAAAAAAAAATGCCATTATCAGCGCCACATGTCTTAGCTCTCACTGCAGCTAAATTGTAAAGAGTAACTGTTTCTTGGATCTTGATTAGTAATTTAAGGGAAAGGGTGATAATGAGGCTGCCAGTAACTTGGCACTTTAGCGCAATTAGCAAAATCAGATGGGGGTTAATATAGACGTTGCAAGGTGCTCAGTCACTTTGTCAGTAGAATGAACAGACATAGCCTGTACCCACTGCGGCTGAACACACTGCTGTGTTTACGTTTGAAAAACCAATTATCCATCAGATCTATACTTCAAAAAAAAAAAAATTCAAAACCAGATAGGAAGTCTGTCCTTTACCACTGGCTTACATACTAACAGGCTCAAGCTGTTGTGACTTTATCCATTGTTCTTGTGTTTGTGGGTTGACAGAGAGGAGAGATTGATGTGTGCTGTGCAGGTGTTAGAGAAAGAAATAACCATGGAGAAACATAAACATAGATGACATGACAGGAGAAGAATAGCAGAGGATGGGGTGATTCTCGCTTGTGGCCAAACTATCCTTTAAAATACTGTAGCAAAAGTTATGAAGTTACGAACAGGGTTCTCTGCATTTCCTGGTTTACTCAGAGTCTAATGGGCTGCTGTTGTGCCTTCAAATTTCCTGCAGTGTAACTGTTGATACGTGTCATGAATGAACCTCTCACCTCTCCTCTGATCTTTCATCAGTCTGCTGTAATCTATCACTGTGAACCCTGCGCCTTTAAACATTGATCAAGTAAGGGATCAACTTGATCAATACAGAAAGAGCTCCCACTTACTCTCCGTTGTTTGGCTCTGTTCCGATCACAGTCTCTCTCCTTCACACTTGACTTGTCCCCCGGGTACAGCAAATTAATAATGCTGGCTCTTTGGCTATTCACTGAAATGCAAAAGGAGAATTGTATAGAGGTCCTTAATGAACTGGGTGGCCACTATTGGCCTCAACACCAGTTAACACAGCTTTTAATTATGGCTCTAATCAGAGCAGCTGAAGATAAGAGGCCCTGTAACCCTGAATACAAGTGCCCTGCTGAGACATGCAGATGCACACGAGCACATGCGCACACGTTGGGCTTTTTATGAGAAAAGACATGTGCTCATTTGAGGAATCGCCCATTCCTTACCCAGCTTCCCTCCTCATTTATCTCCCACTTCCCTTTTTTATTGTTGACCCTAGACCTGTGTGACAGAGCTAAAGAGGGGGCAAAAACATATCAATCACCAAAATAGCCCAAACACTTTTTATTTAGAATGACTAAGGCAGTGAGTCAAGGGTACACACTGCCCCCATCCAAAAACATGAAGCAACAGGAAGAGAATGTCTACTGGAGCAGTCTGCCAACTTCCCAAGCTGAGGGAAAAATTGGTATTTTTATGATGAAGAGAGGAGTCAGAGCTCAGAGAATAGTTAATTTCTGTCACAGGGGAAAGGAGGGAAGGAGATATGTGACAGGTGGAGGTAATAAAGAGGTCAGATATTAGCGTTATTCCCTGAATATACAATTTTTTGTGATTTCAGTTCCAGTATTTCAGCAGCTGTCTAAGAAGAGGGGAATGGCTGCCAGCTACAGTGCTTGACTCTAGTAATAAGGATGGAAGTTAAGCTCTTGAGAGTGTAAGTGCTGCTCTGGAATCAGTTTAGATCAGACCCTCAGCTGGAAAGGACTCCACATCAGCAACCTTCCTGCTTCTCTGGGATATTACAGAAGAATATGTAATTTTTTGGCAAAGAGGAGAAAACAAGTAGTAAGCTCAGTCCTCTCCCATGTGCATTTGATTTAATACAGCCTAATTAAGCATGCAGTGTAATAGCTGAGCGCACTGCATGTTTAAGAGGTGAAGTATAAAAAGGTCAAACTTCTGTCAGTCTTTTTATACTTCAGTTTATATTTCAGTTTCTTCAGTGTCCATCAGGAATGTTGCATGTTGGGTCATTGAAAGTGATCCAGTTCACATGGGTCAGTTTTGTCATGACGACCGGTCCTGCACTTGTATGTATGTATCTATGTATATGGCTGTTAGCTTACACACATGTAATGCAAGCGGACCCGTGTCTGTGTCCATGTCCATGTGTTTGTGTGTGTGTATGAGGCCAGGTTGTTTTGAGAAACGATGCCATATAAGGCTTCACATCAAAAGCTGCAGTAGAAATCGCTCCGAGGAGCCTGGAGAGAGAAAAACTTATCTCATTCTCATCTGGCTGTGATGTCTGCGTATCCCTGCCATTTTTATTCTGTCATTCTTTTATTCTCTATCTTCATTATTTCTTCCCATCTCCGTCAGTTTCTTTTTCTACATTGGCTGGGAATCGTCAGCAAAGCTCACCTACTGTTTCTAATCAACTGCCTTTGTAGAGTGCAGTGCCCCAACACCAGAACATGGCCCATACTGAGTGCACATTCACATGCACACACACCAGGGAAAAACACTTTTTGGAGCATTTATAAGAATGCCTTTTCTATCACAGCACTGGCACGGATATAGATAGATACACACAAGCAATCTTGTGCACATACAGACGGTGAGATAGCACAGGAGACAGAATGGCATTAAGAATGACAAATAGAGGAAGATAGATAGTAAGGCAGACAGACAGAAAGAAGCAGGGCCCAGAAAATGACCCTCTTTCAAAGCCTGTTAGAAATCACAGCCGTCAGCACACTCGGGAGCTGGCATGGCAAACTGTCGGAAAACAGCCCGTCCGTCTCTCGGTTCTCAAAAGCAGCCCCGCTTCTCCCTTCTTCTTCGCTTTCTTTCTTATTTTCTTTCTTCCTTTCTGTTTCTTTTCGTCACTCTCCAACTTGGTTGTACTTCCTGTAACCCTGGTAGCCTTTATTCCGCTCACTGAGAGAATTAGTTTGTAGTTGCGCTGCAGCTCCCACTGCATTGTCTGGCTTTAGTGTCTGTGGTCTCTTTCATGCTTTCGGAGACTAAACTGGCACAACCGTCCTCCTCTTTCTCACCTTTAGTTACAGTTTTGATCCACAGCATGTTAATGGGAACGCTGTGTATGTTGCATTATATTGGAGCGTAGTGTTAGCATGTTTGTGAGAAAAGGACAGAAATCAAGTCAAGTAAATCAATTAAAAAGACACTAGTGAAAAATACACAAGTGTGTCCTTTTGTAGGATTAACATAAGTCAATTTTGAGATTTTATGGGAAAGGTTTAATAAAGAAGACGTAAAGGCAACATATAAGCACTTATAGGGGATTGTTTTTGTCCTGGAGCTTGTTCATATTCGTTGAGTCTCTATACAAATTGAGTTGGTTGATTTCAAAGCGGCCGTGATCTTTTCATCACCTGCTGTGTTTCATTATATCAGCTTGTACATCCACGGGGGCCTCAATGCTGACACACACACACACTCAAATACACACAAACACCCACACACACACACACACCTAACCTAATTAAAGTGGCCC
>OMNW01018945.1:29069-44857 GCA_900303245.1 Selene dorsalis | reverse complement strand
TCTATCGGCTGACACACAACCTCACGCTCCCCTTGACAGGTTAATACGTGACATATTCAGATTTGCCTCTTGTGTTTTGAACGAATAGCACAAAAGCTGTCAATTGCCACTGTATGATACTAGCTACAACGCCCTTCTGTGGAAATGCTCATCAAAATTCAATTTCATTTAGACAAGTTCAAGCAGGTAGAATGGGGTTCAGGGCAGCGGTCTAATCAGTCAATCAACAAACATAAGTGAGGACACAGTCCTGTCAGAGTACACACTGTGTTATGCCATTTCCTATTTACTTCCTTTCACTGTATATGATTACTTTGCACATACATGCTATACAGTGATTAGAACTAAATCATATATACAAAAACAATGTAAAATAACTAAAGCTTATCCACTGTTGAGTGTGTTTGTTATTTCATGGCCATTCACAGGCTGAAAGCTGTGATGTTGCTAGGTAACCAAAGGATATTTAAGGAAGTCATAACAAAGAAATAGCCATAACACCAATATGTTGTCGCACTTTGGTTTTAGTGAGCTGCAGAAGAATTGGTAGGCAGACCATGCAGTAAAACTGGTTTCACTAGTATTAGTATTATTACTTAACTATGGGCTGATGAGGCAAAAAATGATGCCTTGTGATCATGATGGCCAAGATGGCTGCAATGATTTCCCAGTACGTCCACAGACATGTTGTGATGTTGCCACTATTTGCCATTTTACAACATATTTACAGAGTCCAAGTCCTTTTTAGCAGAAGCTCAGGTTGCCCTTAAAAGCCTGAGTGATAAAAGAAGGAAAAAAAAAAGGGGGGGGTGAGGTCACCCAGCTGTTAGCGCTGACTTACAATTTACCATTTGTGTCCCCCAACCAACTCACTACAGTGCATTTTATCATGGAAGGCTTTTGTTGCTGATGCCAGTACTGTGTGTGGGAGTGTGGGCCTGTTTGACGAGACGAGCGAGTGCTTGAAAAATTTCCTACAAAGATTCGCTCTCTTGCTGAGAGTTAGATGAAAGGCTCAACACACTCATAGCTCTGTCATAAAGACTGGGAAATAGCTAGCCTGGCTCTGTTTTGAAGGTAGTAAAATCTGCCTACAAGCACCTCCGATTAACAACTACCAAATTAACATCTTGTTTGTGTAATTAAAAGCTGAGGTGTAAGGAATAAAGTTTATTGTTATAGGGGTTTATGTGTATTTATGCTAGCTGGCAATTAGCGATGGTAGCAGACACGTATAAGGGCTGTAAATCAGTGGCAACAAAACACATATTTCCAAAACCAGCTGACTGTTGTCCACATCCATCAATTTAATCCATAAATCACAGTCATGCAGTTGTGATTATTTAAAAACACGGCTAGCGTAGCTGCTAATGACAGCTGGCCGACTGTGTGTTTTAGCCATTTGTAACCTCAGGCTCCGTGCATCAAGTGCTGAAGTGGTTAATGTTTTAATACACTCCCAGCACAGAGTGGCCATCAACTTGTTGTAATTACAGCACACAAGAGCGAAGACCGCGGCTGCCGACTAAGAGCAAGAGAATATGTGAACGATCTGCGGTGGGGCTTTTGGGAAAAAAAAAAAAACTCTGAGATGTGCGTCTCGATGGCTCTTGAGAAATGCCAGAACTGAATTATATGAGTGGAATATGTCCTTGAGGTTTCTTTTAACATAGGATCTTCCAGGAAATAACAGAGTACATGCTCTGAGAGCGCATAAAGAGAGGACGCACACTGTCTCCCAAAAGTCGTTCATTATGCACAGTTTTTACATAATGACTCTAGTTCCTACCAAGACAACAGCCCTCAAGATAGATAGATAGATAGATAGATAGATAGATAGATAGATAGATAGATAGATAGATAGATAGATAGATAGATAGATAGATAGATAGATAGATAGATAGATATGATTGTGACAACAAAATGAATGATCACCCATTTCTTAACTAGGGTTATCTAAATCACTGTCTCACCCTGTGTTATAGCCACTAGAGAACAGATGCCCATATAACAGCCCCGAGTCTAGTGATGCACATCTGTAATAAGAAAAGCCGAAATGGTGTTTACAAGAGAAACACATTTAGTTTATCCTGCAGACAAGATAACATGGCCAAGGCAAATATAAACATAAACAAGCAAAGCTGTCCGTGCATGCAGACACAAGAACGCATCCGTCCGACACACACACACAGACACAGACACACACAGACTAGCCCACCCCATTAACCACCTGCCTACCAAACAGAGAAGCGAAACACAGTCTCTGTTTGCAGTGCTCGGCTTTGCCTCGCAAAAAGGCGTTCGATGAAAGATTCAGCATACTTGGCCGCGGCAGTGCCCTTGACTGCCATTGCCCTTTCTCCTCCTGCAACACAGAGGCAATTATCACCTCGTCTCTCATCAGACAGGGACCCCGCTCCTTCACCTCGGGCCCACCCGCGGCCGCCGCGACACAGGGCAGATTAATCGTCATAACAACAGGCCCGGGCGGCTCTCAGCACCTCCTGCTGGACGTATAAGCTAAGGAGATGACATCACGTCAAGTTATTAATGCTGACATTAGAGGAGGCAGGGGAGGCATCACCATGACACTTCTGGTGGAGGATAGAGCCCAGACCCTTGCACCGCAGGTAGGGATGGGAAATGTCACTTTAGCACAGACTATGCTAATTATGTTGCTTAATTAATGTTTTTCGTTGCTTAACATTTTCTGGATGCCGGCCAATGGGAGATGTAACACGGATCCACATGCAGGGTTTTGGAATGACATCCCCTGTGCTTTAATCCATTGTACAATGCACCTGGGCATGTTTGTGCGCGTGTATTCATTTGTGTGTATGTATGTGTGTGAGTGTGTTGATGGTCTGTAATACCTGCGCAGGTGGTCATCAGTGGCTGGCAGCTGACAGGCCGGACCTTGACAATCACACCCATTCAGAAACACTGACACATACACACACACACAAACACACACAACAAGATGTTTGGAATGACACTACATGGATCATGTGGAGAGGGAGGTCCCTCGCACAGCAGTGGGAGGGACTTGGGCCGGTAAATTTGCCAGCAGCTGCTTGTCAATGGAAGCAGTATTTTCCGTGCAAGTACTTTATTTATACCTGGAAGATTGATAATTATTACCCCAGGTGGTGGGAAGAAGAGGAACCCATCAAAGAGCCCACCTCCCAACCCACTAACCCCCACACCACCCTCCCTATGCAGACTATTAGCACACAATAAACTAGTATTTACAGATGTCCATGAAACGCCTCACATGCAGATTTCAATAGACCCTTTAATTTACAGATGTTCCCTAAGAGCTTCACATCCAAACAATGGATCAACATCATAAGGGGCCCTGTATAGGGACGACTGGGGGCAACAGCGGTGCAATGCAACAATATGAGGGGCCACAAGGGGCCTTTTTTCACCTGAGAGATGAGAGTTGAATCCTGAGACTAGAAAAAAAGAGATTTTTGAACATAAACATGGCAATGTTCATATGAAGGTCACTGGTTTGTTACATATAAGATCACCACAGAAGCACCATTAGTACATTTCTCAGGGCATGTACAACCAGCACTCCAAAGGAATGCAGGTTATGTGGAGAAGCTGTTACACACATGAAAAGACATGATTAAAAGCTGCTATACAGGCAGCTAAGGTACAGATAGGAAGCTGTCGATGCACAACCAAACATATAGCTGTTAGTTAATGCAACTACTTTACAGATGTCCTCACTCAATGTTGTTAGGAAAGTTCATCAAGTTCTATATATAATGCATGCACATTATAAGTATCAGCTTAAGATCTGAGCCCCCACTGAGAGCATAATGAAGCAAATACAACTTAAAGAGCAACAAGATAGAGATACTGTCTGTCATATCTTAAATGAGCTGCAGTATATTAAATGCACATGTGCGTATGCTCCCCTCATAACACCTGTCAGTCACTGACATACACTGAGGTGGAATTTAATTACATTTCTCTTCAGTCTTCAACTTTAGTTTATGTAATTGATGCACAGCCTCACAAGTTTTCGACTTGGCTGGTCTCCGCCACATCAGTGGCAGTCTGAGGCAAGGCTCTCATCTCCACAAATCAAAAGTAATGAAATGCAAGTGTCAAGCTTGTAGTCAGCATCATGAATCACAAATAAAGTATTAATACAAGAGTAATTAACTTTCTAATTAGAGCTTTTGCTGGCATTGGCGTGTCCTGTGCAACATCCCCTCCTTCTGTTAAGAGTCAGCGCAGCTTCAAAGACGCATGCACTCTCTGAGCCCCCATGTTCTTACTTTATTTTCAAGGCAACAACTTTGCACTTTGTTCTCCAATTTCTTTTCAGAATATCTGATGTTTATGAACCACGTTGAATGTTGTTTATTTGAACGAGCACTTTGAATGCAAAGCAGAGTTCTTCCGGTCAACCGCGAGACATGTGTCAACCTCTGCCAAGATTCTTCAAAAAATAATATCACAGTACAGTGGCAGCACAGACCTGCCACTGCTGTTTGACATTTTCTGGAAGGGATGCAGTTTTCTGTGCCTCACAGACTCATGTTTGACAGAATGTAAACCAGCCAACCGAATCGGGCCACATGGGCTCCATCTGAAAGGTCAGGAACTCCTCACAGCAACCACCCAATCAGAGCTAGGATACAGCTGTCATGATTGGAAGAAATGGAGGTGTGGAATGGTATAGCTACGGGGCAACACTTCGTAGAGTGGTGCAATTACAGCACCGACACAGTCAGAATGTTTAAAGCTAATTCGGCCCTCTGGACAACACGGGGCAAACCTTTTGTGGTCGTTCATATAGGAGAAGTCACGTCTGTGACAAGTGAACTTTTATCTGGATGTGTTTGTTTTAGATACACGATGTATTTCTGACATATTGATCACGGTTGGTCTGCACATGATAGTACAATCAGATGGCACTGAAAAATCCAATTTAGAGGATGCGCTGTGAATGCTGAAATCTCTGAGTTCACATGCATTCTAATAACAGCTTGTTTTTCTGTTTGTGTCACTCAGTTTTTGATTGGTTTTGTGAATAAACAGAGGCCGATCCTTCACTCTGTCCATCTTTGCTGATGGCGTGCCACCTTAACAGAACAACACAATTAAGGGTCACTTCTCATTATTCTGTGTCCAAGAGGGGACATGGAGACACACACAGTTTGGTTATTAGCGTCTGCCTTGAACAAAATGTCCTTTTGCTTTCGCTAACAATCCATGGCCATAATCAAAGGGTTTGATTCCTTATATCACAGCTGCTTTCGGTTTGTCTACATGCGTCACACAATAACAAAACAAATGTCTTTGACATCACAACAATTTAGAGAGGCAAAATCTATTGATTTTCATTCGAGCCCAATGTAAAACATGATATATCCACAAGACAGAAACTGGCCTTTTCATAAATTTTCAAAATATCTACTTCCTACACATTCAGACAGAGTACAGAGTTTTATTGTGTTTCCACATATCTCTTTGTAAGAATGAGAGAAATCGGTCTTTCAAATAATCCATACACAAGTTATGAGCGAAATAAAACTGCTATGAATCTGCTGGAGAAATATTTCCATAATTTTAAATCTTCCCTATACTGCTGACATACATTGACTGTATGGAGAGTATAGTTTTCATAGGATAATAGTTTTATGAGCAAATAAATCACTATAAGTAGGCGTCCATTGATACTTTCCAGACAGTGCATCACCTGGAGAGTGGCACACAGTGTAGTGTCACCTTCAAAGCTTGCAGCTGATACAGAAATATTCATGTTTGGTACAAAATGTTTTAATATTGGGTCTGAGGCGCTGACCTTGTAAGGCTAGTTTTTGGCAAAGAGACGCAGAGAGCCTCCATTCTCCCTGTAACAAGTCCTTTAACCATCACAATCACTCCAAAGCTGTTTAATTAAGGTTCAAATCTTGCATAGCTCCTCCAGTGATAATATTTTAGTGACCAAAACGAAGATTTCTCTACTCATTACCACTAATACCAACACAAAACTTTGCTAACTGAAGCTTAAAGGAGCTATTTGTCAGTTTCACTATTGTTAGCCAATGTTAGCTTTAACAACTGTTTAGAGGAAACATTGTGAGTTTAGCATCAAACTTCATTTCTTTACCTACCTATCAGAATAATGTTATATAAATCAGGAGGGTGTAATATTTATGTGCAGGTCATATGTGTAGCTTTCACAATATAGCTACTACACAATAGCGACACAATATAGTATAGGTTTTTTCAGTAATGAAAAAATGCAATAGACACATTTTGTCACAGATCTCATTTTCAGATGTTATTTATTTTGAAAAACTGTTGACAACAAATAAGTCTTCACTGACAAAATAAAACTGCAACACAGTCAGACATCACATAATTAAAGATATCTTAGTATGATAATTGAATTCTTGGATGTGTAGAACCAAAATAGGAGGAGAGAAGAAAATGATGGTTTAAATAAACTGTTTTACTCTTGGAGTAACCCGCTGACGGGGCACATTGCATCTATTAAGCCTAATTCATAATCCCAAATATGACACAATGATAAATTTAGCACTGTAATGTCGCTTCAGAGGCTTAACAGTGATATCCACTCTGCAAAAGCTTAAGTTTCCCGGCTTCCTCTTCCTTCTCCCTGGGGCCAAATTTGCAAAAGCGGGTCATCCCAGACTTCATCTCCTCCCCCCTGGTAGAGTAGTCTTATTCATCTATCATAAAGCTTCCCAGAGGATTTCTCTGGCAATGTAAATTGGGGTTCTCAAACAGCCTGAATTTAGGGAAAAAATGCATCTCATAGCAAGTTACTCCTCTTTGCTCTCCCTTTTCCTCTTGCTCTTTTCCCCAGCCCCTTCTCTTCCTTATCTGTCTGCTGTTTTATCTGCTTGCCAAGGTCAGACAGGCTTGAGGCGATCAGTCCTGATAAAGACAGGATGCAGAGATGGGCGGGAGGAGAGGGTGCGCCGGGGTGGGGGGAGAAGAGGCGACGTTGGCAGGGTTGAGACGTGGCTTGGTCAAACGGGTCATGTCCAACTGTTGATGGTCATATCTAAACAGCCCCCCAGATAGCGAGCTGCTTATTTGAGTCACGTTCAGGGCCCGTACCTCCCCCGATGCACTGAATAAACCAGCAGATTATCGTGTTGTCTTGCTGAGGTCACAATGCTTTTCCATTTATCAGGAATGGATATGATTTGCTGACTTGCCGCGGTTTATCTAATTTCGTTTCAAGTCTTTCAGAATCTTTGATACGCGCTGTCAGGGAGAGACACGGAGAGACAGAGGAAGTCGGGAGCGACTCAGTTGAAGACTGATGATAGGGAGGGAGAGCAGGAGATCTTGTAACACCTGCAGATTCCCACACAAGGCCTTGGGGAACGCCAGCTACACCGCAGAGACCGACTCATCTCTCTTTCTCTCTTTCCATCTCTTCCGTGGCAGGAAATGGATCAGGGTTTGCGAAGGCACGGGACCCAGATTCCTTCAATATCCTCCCCATGTTCTACATGGTGATCTTGGATTGACTTGATTCAACCCTGATCTCCTCCCGGGGGGGGATTCAAGAGATGAAACGCATTCACTGCTTGATTAATTTCACATTTAATCATGAAAAGTATTAAAACCAGCAGTTTTAGGTGCACTTTGCACTGTCATCATCTTGTTTTTTTCCTGAGATATTTCGAATACTTTTATTCTGCTGTTTCTCAGGAAAAAAACAAACAACAACTGACATTTGAGTTGTTTGTTAAAACTATAGCCTCGCTTGACTTAAGTTAAGCCTGAGAGAATGCCAACGCAAAGACAATAAAGAGCGAGGAATTGTAGAAACTCCTAATAACACAAACACATACACACACACACACCCAAACACAAACATATTTCTTTTTCTCCCTCCACTAAGGGAATGGGAGCTCTATTAAATAATTCAAATGGCTGTCCTAGGATGCCAATCAGAAATACTACAGCCATAAAAGCCATGTCTATACTTGGTGCAGAGTGGAGGCCCTGCAGCAAATGAAGGCATTATTCTTGTTATCCTCCGGAGGATGCAGCAGCGCTAGTATTTCTTCTTCTTTTGCTTGTCGTCAATTTATTTCTTTATTTATTCTCCGGGAGCAAGGAGAGATGTTTAGATTTTGAAACAGGACATATCTGCAGGGGAAAGCGACTGTCAGCCTACTTTATCCCCATTTGACTAGTGCCTCTCTGCTTGCTCCAAGGTGAAACACACTCTGTTGGAAACTGGGTTAGGGGAAAAGTGCTACGGCTACGGTGGCCTCACAACAGTACTCTAGGTACAGGGCTAAAGCCCCCCCTGCAACACCCCCACCCACTTTATTGGCTGTAGTAAGTTATCTATGCTGTTAAAGGATAAATTATTAATCACCGATCTAGGCTGTGTTGTGGTTTCACTCAGTGTTTCTGAGTGGGATTTGAAATCTTTATAGATGAATCGGTGCCCAGCAGTTTTGTCAGTGATTGCGTTAAATATTTTAAGAGATAAAACAGAACAGTAATGCTCGAATGTTTTTTACAGTTTCCAATTCCCCCCTCCAGCTCTCTCTTACATCTGCTAAACTGTGACACATTCGGCCAGACAGATTTACAGATTTTACTTGAAATAAAAATGATCATGTTTATTAATGAATGTGTTCATGTTCATAACAGTGAATATGGGAGGATAGCTATAAACAAACTAATGGGTTTGTTTATAATGGGAATAAACAGGGTGTGTGTGGGTGGATGGGTGGTGGTGGGTTTACATTAGCTTTTTCCTGTGTGTGTTGCTGACTAGCCGCAGCTTAAGCCTGTGTTTGATTTGACACACACTGTCCGGTGTTCAAATTGAAAAAATGTCAACAAATATGACACAGACTGCGAAATGCCTCTCATTTAGCTTAGGGAGGTACCTCGCTACTTAGCCAGCCAGCTAGCTGGGAGGTGTTAGCAACAGGAAGAGCTAAATACGAGCATTTCATGTTTATTATGAAATTGTGATTCTTGAGTGTCATTTTAATTATCATATGCTCTTTCATACTGTAAATGGTATTTCTCAATTTCATGGTTTCAAAATAGCTTCATTTGGGCTCAACATACAAAAGCACAGTCTTTTTCATTTCCTCTTATTAACACCAACCACCAAAACCACCTCTTTACAAAAATAAGTCATAAAAAAAACACAAAGGTACAGTATAGAGAACCAAACATGATTAAATCATATTTCTCTGAACTGAAATAAAACACTTTAGGCTATTATCATTTTACAATCCTGCTTTTATCCCAGTGTGGTGCCCATGTTGACCTACTACATTACTAGCAATCTATTACATAGCCTACACAATCTTTTTTTCCTGCCCATTGACTGAATGACATCCTGTAATGGAAACGTATAATGTACAGATGGATTCATTGGTGGTGGAACACAGGAGATGACAGTGATGGAAGGCGTAGTGGAGAGGGAGTTGATGCTTCAATGGCAACGATTGGACATGTAGTCTTTATTTATTTACAGGAGCTCAGTGCAGGTTGGCATATGCATGACAATTCACAGCTATATTTTTTTCAGTTGTCTTTTTTACTTATGATTTATTTACATACCATCTCCATTATTGCAATCTATCAGTGTTAGTCAGTTTCATCTGTTGTACAGATAAAATGCTGTGGTTTGATACATTCAACCAGCAACTCAGCCAGATAAATATGATGCTCATTTACTGTTTTAATTTACCAACCTGCATGGTTTTAATTGCTCAAAACAAACACTTGGTGTTCTTGTTGGATGTTGCACATAAGTGATGTGCAGAAATGACAGCAAATTAACAGCCAACACCATGCTTCCTCCTGACAACATCTACCATTTTTTATGGCTGCTCATGCAGTGGTTGCACTGTACCGCTAATCACAGAGGAAATGGAACAAACACCACTGATCGTGCAAATTGTCTCCAATGGAAGTTATTATTGCAATCTGTTGTTTATACTAAGATAAAACAAGACTACATGGAGAATTGCATTGATATGTGACATTTATAGGGTTGTTGTGGTTTATGATGCTTCCTTAAAAAAAAAAAAAACATTAATTATTTATTTATTACTTATATTTGCTGCTTTTAGGACTTTTCACTTGTGTCCTGAATAGTTCAGTCATCTGTGACCTATTGTGAGGACAGCAGGAAAAAAAAAGAAAATCCAAAAAGCTTCTAGGGGACACGTACCCCCCCCACACACACACACACACATACACACTTAGCTGGCAACAGATAGCCGGCAATCCGACTCTCTATAGCGAAGCAAGCTTCCAAAAGCCCAGGAGTCCATTTTCAAAACTGTGCTAATGGACAATTTAACCACCACTCTCCTCAGCCTCCCAGTGCACCTTAAAAATGGAACCAATCCCCTTACCACCATGCCGACTCCCACTCATCCATTTGGTTACCTTGAGATGATGTCACCCTCCATCTGGGGGAGCTAGAACTCAGGCCGCGTGTCTTTGTGTATGTGCATGTGTGAAGGAAGGCGGCCAAGGTCATTACTCATTGATAAGGCCCCTGTGGAGCGCTCATGTTATCTCCTCTGCCTGGGGACTCCCTAGAGCAACCTCTACAATTAGCCATCTTCCCCTTACTATTTATCCCAGTGACAACCACCCCGACCCAAGTACTGTAGCTGTGGACTGAGCCGATGCCAGGCAACCCCCCAAGCACTGTCTAAGATGGGTGCTTATGAAATCCATGGACATATCATATCAAGTCCCCGATCACCCTTAAATGTTGTAAAAAACTGAAAACTTGCAGTTAAGTATAACAATCTTGTAGGAAAAATGAGTAACACATTTATACAGTAGGCCTATGTGAACATTAAAACACTAATGAATTTTTACAACAGAATTATATAATGCAGATGAGATGTGCATTATTTTCAACATCGGTTGGAGGCAGTAAGAAAGAACAATGGTGTTGTCTATGAGTATATTAGTTAACAAAACAATCAATTCAGTTTTACTTATTATTTTAAAGGCCTTTTAAAATGCATTTAACCCTCAGGACACAATTTGCTTTAAATTGCTTTTGTCCTTTCATAATGGCACTGACTTTAGCACAAATCTAAAAGTAAAAGCCTTGGGGGCAGTGGCTCCCATGCAATGTTCACAACGCCAACTATGTCACATTTATTGTGTTGGGTGTATAGGGTCAGTGCCTGGCTGTGGTCAGTGAGTGTCACCTGTGGATATTGTGCTTTATGTCGAGTAACCAGCAGCTGTGACCAGATCCTGTTTGGTAATACCAACTGTTTTCTTTGTGTTTAAACTGCAGCATTTTCACTTGTATCAGTCACCCAGTGGGACGGGGCTCATCTCAATGTGGAGAGTGCTGAAATACTGTCAAGGTAGCTTGTGAAATTCCTGTCTTTCTGAGAAGGAGGACCTTGTATTTGAAATTTGTTTGAAAGTGCAAGGCAAAGGTAGAGTGACTATTTCAACACAGCCAGGCATTTGCTTCCTTCCTGCAGTGCAAAGGAAAAGCTTCAAAAGTGGAGACACTTTCAGAGATATATCAGTCGAACGAAGTGACCCAAAGAAGTGGTTCACAACATGGACTGTTCAACAGGTAAACAGCTGTAGGTGTTGGTAATTGTCTTGGTTTTGTCTGTAATTTGTATAATTTATGTAAATTAGACCCATAAATGCAAAAATATCTTCAAGGCTACAGAGTCTAGACACAGTGGACAGCGAGAGATGTCATTCATAGTCAAAAAAAAAAAAAGCTGTCTACCCATAATTCAACGCACTTTGTGATGTTTGATTTAATTTTTAGTTGGTTCAAGATGTCATACTGTAGAGATGCAAATATTGGCTTAATGGCAATGCAATATATTTGGATGGTACTGAACAAAACCTACACACCAAATCATTTTTGTGCTGATAGTAACTGAATCAAGTTTGGCAGCCTGGTGAGGAAGCAGCTATCCTTCACAACTTGTATATCATCATTCTTTGCACTGTGTTCTGTTTTAAAGTATTAAGTTAAGTAACCTAATCTAATGGTTCTGGCCACTTGGTACATGGAAGTCCAGTATTTACTCCTCTTTTACTATCAGTGGATACTCTCTATTTTAAAACGTTAAATGACAACAAAGGTATAATCATGTTGACAACTGTAGACCTGTTATTTTAGTTGTTAAACGTGAGCCTTCAATATCCTATCCTTTGCATTTGAAGCAAAGTTTGTATATATATTTATATAAACACCAGAGAAAACGAACAAAGACTTACCTCAGTACCATGATGTCAATGGCACTTAACTCTGAGGCCTGAATACGATGCACCCAGTTCACATTACCTTCCTTGCTGCTCAGAATTGCAGCCATAAATTGTACTTTGTGTGGATCTCTGTGGCCTTGCTCTCACTCACTTGATGTGCTTCCTTAATCAAGTAAAACGTCTCCTTTCTTTATTATTTCAAGACACGCACTGAGCCAATTAGCTAATCATTATGGCAAGGCAGGTGGTGCACTAATACGAGATAATAACACACCTTGGGCATTCAGAGCCACCGTACAGCTCTGGGCTTTTCAGCTATGTTGCACAGTTCTGAGCAAAGACTAATTGAGTAGCAGAACATGGCAAGAGGAACAGAGGAGAAAATGACCATGGGTAGGAAAAACTGTTAACTGTAACTTTTATTCCTACTTTTTATATACAGAGAGAAATGGAATAAGGAGGACACTGGCATTATTAAAAGGGACCTCTTTTAGTTTTTAAAAAAATGGGAGAAAACTTGGAATAGTACAGTAGTTTTTTATTCTTTGTTTTTTTTTCTTTTCCGTTGAATATTAAAATCCCTCAAATGCGCAGATACTTTGGGGCGTACAGTGAAATGAGGAGATGGGAGGGGTTGGTTTGATCATAATGTTGGGTTTTCTCCTCACCCCCCGCTTTGTTGCCCGAGAATGTAACAAACAACTCAACAGTGAACAGATTGTGTCAATCTGTGATCACACACACCTCACATAGATCTTTGTATTTGATCTCAAATGGCAGGTGACAAAAAAAAAAAAAAAGGAGGATAGATGTATCATCATTCAGGTTTGCTTTTGATGTAGCACTCACATCATTATAATGAACCTGTTTTTCATGGATAAGCATCAGGAAGAGAAAGTGAGGAAGTTGAAACAGAAGGTTGTGCATTTTGAATGATATATGCTTAAATCCCCCCCTTCCCTGCTCATGGCTCGGTCTCATAGCAATACCGAGGTTGACAGGACTTTTCCACAATGTCCTTTCCGAGACGCCACAATATACAGGCTGCATATGTTTCCCTGTGTCCTATTTCCTGACTGTCAGTCCATGGATACATCTCATGAATGCATGATGAGGCAAGAGGGAATGCTGTCTAACACTATATGCAGCTGGCAATGAAACAAAATCAAGATTTCATATAGTGACTTTCTTTAAGAATTTCCAAATTAAAAGTCCAGAGTCCTAGAAGGCTAACTGTTGCAGCAGTGCCAGGTCGCAGTTTACAACATTTGACTGTATGTCATTGTTCCAGGATGTTCAACTCTTGCCATCGTTACTCTGAGTGATTGGAAGTCCCCTCATGATGATGATCAACACAAGGTGACATTTGAAGCTTTGCTATCAAAACACAGGGCCCTCACGCTCAGCTCAAAATAACATTTGACAAGTGAGGGACCCAGGGCCGGGCAGTCACTCGCTGTCGGGGAGCGCCCATGTCTCGGCGAATGTGTTTTACAATGAAAGCAAACTGACAGTCAAGATTGTCAAAAGTAGTTTACTTCCATTACAACCCCCCCTCCTGCACCAAATCACACATGGGGTATTCATGGAAACAACATTTAACACACCCTATCACGGAGCTGTGGCGTCTCTCTTTCATTATGTTAGCACCTCCGAAGGGCAGGATGCTGTGTTTCTGCCCCCGCCTTTGACTGACACGGTGGTTATGAGCAATGATAGCTGCCAGGGCTCCGAGGGAGCATCTAAATGAACTGACACTGGCAGTGTGAAGACACCTTGCGCCAAATCCACTGACAGCATTATTATACTAAGGACTTTATATAGGATGATGAGGCCTGGAGAATCGATGTGATTGATGCACGGCGCTCTGGACGTAATTCCTCACATTTTATTTAAGACAGTCGCTAGGAGAGCTTGGTGTGACTGCTGCCACTTGGAGAGAGCTGCTGTTGCCAAATTACATCTGACGCTCATTCGTTTTCAGCTTTTTGCTGTACACAGAGGAAATTAGAGCTGTACAGGAAGTGAAGTGAAGCACGGTCCAACATCCTGTCCAGCGCCAGTTGCATCATTTAGTGAAGTGTCAGTTGTTTGCAGCAGCGTAGGCAGTTGGCTTAAAACCCACTGTACACTACCTGCTCAGCTGCAAACTAGCAGACATGGACACAATCAGCAGCTTTCTAGTGAATACAGAGGAGCACTCAGCAGCTAAAGAGCTAAATAGTTCCCACTGGAGTCGGTAGAGCCCAAACATGGAGCTAAAAGTAGAATGGATATTGGACCAGGTGGTGAGAGACACAACTCAAAATGAAAGAGAACACTTCTCTGTAATTACTCGAGCAACTGTTTGGCGTCCAATTTGTCACACCAACTTATGAAAAGATCTTAGAAAATCAGCACTTGCAGAAAATCAGGTTTCAGGGCACCAAACAAAAATCTTTGTTTTGATCTTTGATCTTTGATATCAAATGTGATTTGAGTCATTAATCACAGCCAAATACATTTTAAGAAAGTGTCATTAAGCTTTTTTAATCTAGTCTTTTTAATTTATTTGTTGTCCCAGAGTCGCCTTCAGTGGTCTTCAATGATCTTTACCACAATACCATTCGGTGCTTTGCAGACAGTGCACTCATCAGCAGTTCCCAGTTACAACATCCAATCAAACATTTGTCAGTACTTCAGAGTTTTACCACATGTTTCCGTGTTATTGATGACATGTGTCAGGCACAAGACAATTCATAAGAATCAATAGTTTGACGAATGCATCCAACCAAAGGATGCATGTGCTAATTAAATGAATGAGACCACACTCACACACACACTCACAATCCCAGCGTGTCCATCTGAGACACATAAATAACTGCACTTATTTCAAGTAGCAATGTCATATTTGAATGATGAAATAATAATTACACAATATTTCACATTAACGTCAATCTAAGAAGTTAATTTTTTTTTAATTAATACCGAATTCCTTCTCAGTAATGTTTTTTTCCCCATGCTAGTCAAACATCTGTGTACAATGAAGCTGTGCCACACAACAGTGCCCACGTTTTGCCTGCCATATGTCCTGCCCAACTGTTGCTCAGCGTAAAATCTACACTCAGAGGTAATGAGACATGCAATTTTTTCCCCAAATTGATATATAGGTATATACTGTATATATATATAAAATACAAAGCAATACCATAATAGCACACTTATTATTTTTATTATTGTTTTATCATTTTGGTCCATTTTGTGTCCTGTGCCCATTGTAAATAAAGGAGTAATACTGCTTTGTTATGACGATAAGGAAGGGAAAGGAAAGGAAAGTAATGCATTAAGAGGAAAAACAACCTGACAGTTCAACTTTAATTCGGCTACTAATGCACAGGAAGAAAAATACGCCCCCACCCCACCGCCACACACGCACACACAGAAACTATGACAGCAGGCCAGAGATATGATGTATGTTAGTCTTAGGTACATCTGCTATATGTCCATAAACTCACAGATATATATTCAGATTTTTA
>OMNW01018945.1:0-11592 GCA_900303245.1 Selene dorsalis | reverse complement strand
GAACCACACTTGTAGCATCCATAGGAATCAGCACCATCACCAGCAGACAGGGGTTGAGCATGCTGCAACCTACACAACATATGGCTCTGTTTGCTGCACTTGCACAAAGTAACACATCTTACTGGCTTTCCTCCAATGCGGGTTTGATTTGAGTTAAGTTGTTTACAAGCTTGGCTGTTTATGTGTCCTTTGTGTGCTTTAAATGAACCAATTAACAGTGTGTATCTATTCCTGTCATGCCCATGTCCACATATTACTGCATCAGTGCAATGTATGGCAGGTGCAGCTGGTAAAACAGGCTTGTCATACATACAGATGAAGATTATTCAGAGTGAATCCAAATTGTTTGCATTACTTGGTTTTAAAGATAAGGCATGATTTGATACAGGTATAGATATGTAAACATATAAATATAGAAAATATGTAGAAAAACAATTGCATTACAGAAGCCTAGCTTAGCATAGAGATAGCTTGACTCTGCCCAAATGTCAAAAAGAACAACAACAAAAACAAAACAGTTATTATCTCCTCAAATGAAATTTTCTAACAGGGGCTCTAAATGAGTAAAAAGGCAACTGGTTGCTAAAACGACTGCCATCACCATTTGATGCGTCCACAGTTTGTTGGGTGGGATGTGTTTCTCTTTCACAAGTGTTAAAAAACTGCTCATTACTCTATTAAGATAACACATTACAAAGAAAAGTGTGAATGGTTTAGACAGGAGAATATCTATGCTGTATATACTTTCCCCCCCTCATATTTCAGTGTGGTGATATGTCAATACACTCCAGATTGTGTGTTGTGGAAACTGGTTGCCATCATATCCCATTCTATCTGTACTGCCATAGTGTGCATAGACACAGCTGTGGTTTCTCGGGTAGTAAATTCATCCAGTCTCATTGTGCTACTGCGATTAATATAGAAGTGAAACCAAATGCCCTTTTAATAACTCCAGCTGCCTCCATAACACCCCGCTTGGTCTCTGTCTAGCACCCAGTCTGAGCTCCCACCTTAAAGTCCGAGAGACGCTTAACTGGATCATACTTATAACAAATGCCTTTTTGTGATTTCCTGTGTGTGTGTGTATGCGGGCTTCTGGCTGTGTATTTGTGTGCATGTGTGTGTGTGTGTTTGTGTTCGCAGAAAGGATTAAGATAGAGTCTGAGTTATGGCAGCTGCCTTAAGAGGAAAGTGGAGAGGGTGGGATAGAAAAAGAGAGACAGTGATGGAGAGAGTGAAGGAGAGAGTGTGAGAGAGGGAGACTGATCTGGCGCCCTGCACTCAGCACTTTCACTGAGTTAGCACAACAGTGTGGATGTCACTGAATCTTAAATCACTCCCAACCTTCTCTGAGCTCCATTTACATTTCAGGGAAGTCCTCTCGCCTTGAGCCAGAGAGGTTGTTTTACTTAACTGTCTCGGGATACAAATATCAATTACTGTAATGTAGCTCCTGTGTGTGCAGTAACTGAATGATGGAGGAGTTAATACGGCCAAAAAAACAAAAGCTTCTCCAGCCCGCAGCATTATCGAACATACGTATATTGAGATTAAATTCTTAATCTGTACAAAACTGCATGGACAAAGACCTCTACATTCATTTAAAGATGTGGTTGGGGAAGTGTTTTCTACAGCCAGAGGATGCTGTTCAGCACGGGTAATGTAGTTGGCTTATAGGGTGAGGTTATGTCAGAATAATCACATGACACATTTTAATTTGAGAGTCTATGGAGATTGATTCGCTTTTGGAGCAAGCTTCTAGTGGCCGTTGGAGGAGCTGCAGTTTTTAGCACTTCCACGTTAATGTAATTTTTCAGCCCCAGCGGTTGCCGTGGCTACGAACAGTGGATGTTTTGTGCATTTACTCAAACAACGCAACCACAATAAGACAGTTTTAGTCGAACAAATCAATTATGAGTCAAAATAAGGCCTCAAACTTCACATCAAGTGACTGGTCTGACAGAAGATTGGGACGGATGCTAAACTAAGTTTGGAAGTAACCAAGTCAGGCTTAAATCAGGATTAATTTGTACAATTATCTGTCTAACCTTCTTCAAATTGCCAACACTTTTAACAACCAAAGTTCTATTTGAATATAGATAGTGGTTATTTGATGGTAGGAAAGATCCTTTGAAGTACCTACAGTACTCTAATGAACCATCAAGGGAACATCTATGATTGGACCCACACATTATCTATGCACTATGATTGATGGCCTGTGCACATTACAAATCACTCAAGAGTATTAGATTGCTCATTAGCATGATGACTGGGAGAGGATGGATCTTAGGTTAATTACAGATGAAGAGTCTAATTTGGGTGCACCCTTGATGCCTCTGTAGGGCACTTGTAAGTGTACTTGGGAGTTGTGTTAGGGAGGAGACTGAAGACAGCCTCCTGGGGCGCCAAATTGGCATCGACAAATGCAGCCCACGCCCAAGGAGAGCAAGCAATGGCCAACAGCAATAATGCACCACAGGTTTGCAGTGCACTTGTTCAATATATAGATATCCTGTGTCTTGAGGTCTCAATCTTAATCCTCTGACTTGGACCCAAGACCAAAGAGACAAATCCTGCGTGCTCATGGATACAAGTTTGACAATGAGTCTCCCTGTTTGTTTGGTTGGTCCAAAACTGCAGGGCACTTTGTTATTGGATTCATGTCTCTCTGTGTCCACAGACACAGTGTCCACAAACACATACAAAGACTCACTTAAGCCCCAAAAGACAAGGATAATCACCAGCAAACTTAGGCATCTGATCTATGGGACTGTGAGTCTGAAAAACAAACAAATTACCATGCACTTGTTGGTAAGTCCAGGTGGAGAGATTGAATTTACTATTCAGTGACTCGGGCTGTTCTCAAAGTTATGCAACATACTTTATATTCTAATGCATCCTTGGCAATAAGGCGGTCTATTTAAGCTTCCAGTGCTCTTCCCACTGTCTCCCTGATTTGCAAACCCTGCAGTAAATAAATGTAAAACAGCTGCAAACACTTGCTGGTTTGTGTGCTTAGGCAATATCAGAAAACTATGAGGATGCCGAGACTGCTGGCTGTTTTATTGCTCTGCATGTGGGCAACATCATGATATTTGCTGGATGCTAATTTCTGCCATTGTGCTGTCATCCATCTGTGTGCAGTATTTGCATCGGTATTAATTGTGAATTTTCCTGCTCCTCGTCGCTGCAGAACATTTCACAAGAACAGCCTGCTCCAAGTCATGAATTTTTGAGAGCATAATGTGCTTAAGTTAATAATCATCTGCTGCATAGCTGATGTGTATAAGCCTGCACAGCATATCAGGTGGATTGCTGGGTTTATCCAATTCACTTCACCGGAGTATGGATAGACTGGGATGGAGGAGGTGCTTTGCTAAGATACGGCCACAGAGGGTAGTAGAATCCATGTAATAGCTGGCATTTGATGTGGTTATCGGTTGGGGGGGGGGCAGTCAGAGCCAAACATAAACTTTATATGAGCTCTAGTCATTCGCATAGAAATCCTCTCCGAGTGACTTGGCTGACTGAAGTGTTTGTCACTTTTCCCAAAAGGCTTGAGACAAACTTAAATGTCACAATCTGTTCGTATAAGCCCGTAGCCCATCCATGAGGGATTTCTCCGCTCCTTTTTTGTCACTCGCTGAGTTTCAAACGCAAGTTTTTCACTTATGGCTTGTTTCCTAGCATGATGTGAAAATAACCCACAGGCCAAACCAGTTCAAAACCCCCCACCCACATTTTTCAACTCGCCTTCATTTGAAACACAAGGCTTAATTCCCCTGTTAGTATTATACATAAATAACCACTCTCCACCTCTCATCTACCAGAGATGGATCGCCCCCATTCATGTTGTTTGTGCTGCTTAATTATTTAATGTGGAAGATGAGTGAAATGTGTTGCGTTGTGAATACAAGCAAAAGGAAGCCTGGGTGACACTTAGTAAGATAACGGCAGCACAGCCATCCCTTCTCATCTGGGATGAACTGCTCTGTCGAAGCAACTGTGTACTATCACGAACCCCCTTTGGAGGAGGAGGCGTTTTGTTGTGTGTGTGTGTGTGTGTGTTTTGTTTTGTTTATCCACTTGACAAAGTTACGTCTGAAAAAAGTCTGTATGCCGTATGCTCGATGTACGCAGGAGCCCGTCCTTGTTCTCTCAACTCTCAACTCTCAACTACCAAACTGGATCATCCTGGCGTGCTCCTGTGAAGAATGAAAGGATGTGTCAGAGTTTTTTTTGTGATGAAACTCTTATCTGTGTGCCTCTGAACTCTTGATAACCTTCAGTAATATTAAAAATAGTACAGAGTGTGGGTGATTTTCGGGGGAATTACTCAACAGTTTCGTCTGGAGGCCACAGGGGATGGTATTCAGCACTTTCATTATATGAATTTTGGTTTTGATTTGAAATGCTGAAAAGCACAGTAAAGTATGCAAAGTGCTAACAGTTTTGAAAATTATATTTTCACACCATCAAAGCTCGTTCATGCATAGCGGTTTCACTCTCCCTCTTCTTCTCTCAACACAGTAGTCATTGTCATCCCTGACATAAACAGGAAACAAACTCAAAGATGGCTGAAGACATTAAAGTGAGGGGTCAGTTAGCTTTGTGGTTTAGTGAAGAGCCCATATGAAACTTTTCGGCCGATCCTGATTTTGCAGGTTTGATTCCTAAACGACACTGTTATTTATTGGAGAAGGTAAACATGCCCAGATTTCATGGTTTTGTTGCATTCTGGGAAAGAGAGGGTTAGGCCGGATAGTTTCTGGCTGGTGACGTACAGAGATCCATCCACACAGATGGTGTATGTTTGCAGGAGCCAGCCCCAGTGAAGGTTGATATACTTTTATGTTCCCTTTCATACATATTTGTGGGATCTTTGTTACATGTATCACATCCACACATGAAATGATTTTTTTTTTTTTTTTTTCATTTATTGCCGATCCAGTTCCAAGGGAAACATCTTTCAAGTGGTAAAATGCATAAATGAGCCTGACAATGGACACTGGTTAGTCTTCACAGTCATTTGTCATCAATGCTTCATTCTAGCCAGATCCTGGTCCAACAGTTTGGCGCTAGTTGTGGAGGAGGTAACTGAATAAAATATGGGTTCACTGGTTTTCAGCCCTGAGCCTCACATAATTTTTTTTCCTTCATCATTTACAATAGCTGTGGTTGAAACCAGAAGGCTGTCTCTTCTCTTTTTGAAATGGTTCAGTAATTGGTTATTTACTCCCTCAAAATCCATCTTTACTCTTTGTAAAAACGACAAAAATAACAGATATTCAGAAATCTTGTCGTCCTATTCATTGAATAGTGGTCACAAACATGTTCTAGTTTATGGGTCTTCACAAGATCAATAATGCAAGCGGCAAAATAAACTCAAACAAAGCTCACAGAAAGCTGTTGTATTGCTCAGCTGCGCTGACCTTCCTGTTTCTGAAAATACGATTTATCCTACTTTCCAAGATTCAACAGTCGTCGATTGGATTGTGTGTAACCCCAGCGAGAGGCTGCCGTTAATTAATGAGTATTATGAAACAAAAGTATAAATAATGGGAAACAACACATTAAAACATCAAAAGGATTGAGGTTTGGAAAACAGTGAATCTAATTAATGCCAGACACACATGAATCAAAAATCCTATCAACTTTCATGGTACAGTTTGTGTGCAACAAGGTGAAGCAGACTGACTGTGTGGGCTTCCAGCTGTGCTGTTAGTGCTTCACTTCATATTGCTCCACTTTAAATCGATTTGCATAATATGCCGTGATGTTACAAAGCAAGCAAACTGACCCGGCGGTGTGATTGGATATGAAACAGCTTTCATTTTTATTCAGGAATAACAGACAGCTGAGAACGACTGTGAGGTTTTAGATTTATCACAGTAATTGTATCAAAAGTGATGATACAGATATGATACATGATATACTGTAGCTATAATCAGCTGCGTGATGTTAAGTTTGTGCTTTCCATGTTGACGCAACAGCTTGATAAACATTGGACCATGTGGATTAGTCGTACAAAATATCAAGCTGTGTCAATGGCCTTGACTTAGAGACACAGTAGTAGTAGTTTAAAAAAAGAAATGCTGCATTTAGGAAACATTTCATTAGGGAATCTCATTTTGAAGAACTTAATGACTCTTTGATATCAGTGATCTGTCTCAAAGCTGGGTCAATTACCCAAGCTTGTAGAACAGCTGACAAGCAGTTTTTTACATTACCCACAACAGCAACTGTGCTGCTTTTTTTTTTTTTTTTATCACACTCACTTTCCCATGAGCATGCACTGACCCCACCTTCTGAAAGTGCAGCTTTTCTTAATTGCCTGGAAAATTATCAAATGTGCATGAAAAAAAAAAAAAACAACTGCTCAGAGTTTGTCTTAATTTCCTCTGTCCTGGCTCTGTGATGACTCTGTCTGAGGCGTAAAAGTGCCAAGCACAGAGGAAACTTATGATAATTGGTGTTGCTCTCAGCTTTGGATCTGCCTGTGGCGACGTTTCCTCTGTCCTCTGCTTGTTTAAAACAGCTGGCCAAATTATGTTACGCTGCATCTTTCTTTTTTAACAAATCCCACAAAGCTGTTTTCTGATCTCTTTTTTTTTTTTTTGAATACGAGGTACAAAAACCCCAACAGAGACGGGCTTTGAAACCATTGAGCAGAGTTATTCAGACTGACCTCAGATCAGATGTATTTATTATTTTGATTACTGGTGACAGTCTGTGTCAACCTCTGCTAGACTGAACTAGACTGTAATAACAGTGAATTCTTTATTTCACTGTCTTTTCTCCCCTCTCTATATCATGTCTCTGTTGAATTTTCTCTTCAAATAAGTTCAAGGATAGGATAAGTCTGCAATATATAATATATAATGCAACAAAGTAAGAAAAACACTGAAGTTTGACAAGGGTACTCACACACAACACAGGATAATATACCACACATCTTGTCGGGCAGCCTTGACAAACACTAATCTTTCTTTGTTCCTTCTGTGGTTAATAGTGCAATCATTTGCCAAGAACCACTACTATTATATCCATACCAAATTGGCGGTGACTACATCAATAATATAATCACTCCTGTGACCAGATGTGAAATTAATCATAATATGAAGACATCAAATCGTTGGTCACGGATCTCACATGGTTGTATTTTATTAGAGGGAGGAAAATATGCTTCTGACATGATGATTATAGCAGCAAGGCTTTTTATATCTTGTAGATTTAATGGGGTTGGATCAAATGTGTTGACGGCATCAGCGCCGGAGTGAATTTTTGGAAGTGACTACAGGCACGTGAAGTCCATCAGGATCTTGACTGGAAACCTCTTTGAATTCAGTATCTCCTCAGCGGCAGGTTGAAACAAGTTTCCCCCTTCACCCCCGTCACTCTGGGGTCTGGGGGTTGTATGAATTTCAGGATGCGCTGACCATTTGCAGAGCCACATGCTCTTATTTGCCGCTGCTATGCCTGTCAAGCTTTCCACTCTGGCACGGTGTGCAGTTGACAAGCGGCACATCCACCTCTTCAAAGTCTTATTTTTGAAACAGACAAGATGTAGACAAAAAGCAGCTAGATTTTTAACCTCTTGCCAGCTGAAACGACGAATGATTCTTATATATATATATATATACAGTATATCAGCTGTAAGCCAATGAATAGAGATTCATGAGTCAGATGACCTTAATGTTGAAAGTTGATGGGGAGGATGCTGTAAAAGAGTCTAAGTGCTAAAAAACTGAGGCTAAAGATGCATGTTTGGGGCAGGAAGGTCAGCATCTCCACATCTTGACTATTCATTCATTGGATTCATTGGATTCACACTTTATCATGATCAGATAAATGCACCTTATAGTTCCTATGCAGAATTGAAGAAAACACTGTACAGAGCTACTGTTTAGACTTGTTTTGACGTTTCTGCTGAATGCTCTCTTATAAGTGCATAATGCATAAACATGACCTCCCTTTTTACATCAGTGTTTATGTGTAGTTGCGTCAGGGCTGCATCTAGATAATTAACTTAAATGTGAATGCGTATTTTTGTGACATGAATATTTTTGCACTGAAATGTGACAGTGGGATTCCATGTGAAGTGTGTGCATGTATCATTTACAGTAAATATACATTAAAGAACAAAAAGAGACATTGTGCCAGAGCAGAGGAGAATAAAACTGTACAGATGTGTGTCCTCTCTGGCCTTTAAGCCACCACCTTACAGCTCCTACAGTATGTAGTTTGCTTACAACTGTAGCTAAGGCTGTTGTTAGCAGCTTATGTTGGCAAGACGCTGTTTTTAATCCACTCCTTACTCCTTCGTGAGTTTTAGTTTTGAGAAATGCCAAGAGAAAATAAATAGATACCACCCTCTTTATGTACAGAGTATCCTCGCATGTGGGTTTGAAGTGTGAACGACTGCTGTGCCTAGTTGGAGTTGCTGAGCCATGATAGGACAATTACTTTTTGGGGAGAGGTTCAGTGAACGGTCAGTTGTCACCCCATGTTACAGCGAGAGTTTTATTAAAACTTCTTGCAGCTATTGTTTCATGATGCTGCAGCTAATCCCTGACACCCCAGATCATTCATCAGTGGCCTGGACAGAAGAATGAACAGTGTTGTTCTACGATTGGTGCCGAGGGGGGTGTGAGCATTCATCTGCAAAAAGGCTTGACTAATGAAGAGGGAGCTTAAATCTAAACAACCCCTGTTCAGCTCTTCTTTACCCGCATTCCTTCAAAACACAAATGCAAATACGCATAGAGCAGCCATCCAGTATATGCCACTAATCTGTAATTAGTTACTTGGATAGCTGTCTTGTGTAGCTGAGGACTTACTGTAGAGATGCGAGCTTTGAAGTCTGGTGGCTGAAATGTCCCGCTTCGCATTTTGTTTGATTTCATTTCTGGTGGCTGTAGGTGTGAAATGAAGACATGGCAGAGGTCAGGTCGTGTTTGTTTGATCTCTTCTGTACGGGCAAATAAATAATGGCGGGAGATGCGTGTTTGCGCGTGTAAGTGTGTGTGTCGGCAGCTGAAAGTAGGAGCCCGTGCTGGACACGGGAAGCGGTGTCAGTCCACAAAGATGCAATGAAATTCCCACTGGACTGGGATGTCGTTAGATCGTGTCCTTGGTAACAAGACAGGAAGGGAAAACTGTACCAATCCTGCAAAGTGGACGATACTCTGGAGATATCTTCTCCATGTTATCGTAAGACAGAAGTATCATATATTGAAGTCTATAATAAACTAGTGTAAACAAGTATCAAGGATTGGATGTTAAAACTTTTCATCAAAACTTATCTGCGACTGTAGCCATGGAGACTGGCGCTGGGTCTCCAAATAAAGATCATCCTTGACCCTCATTGTACTGAAGTCTTGAAATGGTAGTTATTCTTTATATCTTTAATATAATAGGACAATAGTAACGCAGTGCAAAGATGTTGTGCTCATACCTGACATGGTCATTAAAGGATACTGAGTGTCCACGTTCGTAAAAATGCATTATCACCACATCCTCAATTTAAACTCACTTCTATTTGCCTTTTGTGGAGCCCAGCTCAATAAAGCCTGAAATTTCCCAATCGCCTACTGTCAAGAGGTCTCTCCCCCTCAGCCCCCCACCCCAACCACTCAATGACAATAACGGTCCACCAAGGGAGTGATGTTGGGGGACCAATTGCAGGTCTGTTCACTGGGTCTGGCAGCAAATTGCTTTTTAATGTTTGACACAATAGCCCAAAACAAAGCGGATTGTTGTCCATAAGCCGTGCGAGGCCATTTAAGTGAGTGTGATACATGACTCACAGAGGACTCCAGGTGTCAATGCTACTGAAAGAGGAGGCAGCCGTGGTGATAGTGGAGGAGGTGAGCGTGAATTAGGAGTGTTGGCTTCAGGATCTTTTTGTTGGACTGGTTGACTGTGGGATTAATGCTGACATCATAGCAGAAGGGCCAGTCAGTCGGTCAGTCTCTCTGTCTGTCCATATGACGCCTCGTTGGTCAGTCATGAGGGTGACAAGTGTAGTGTCGTATAGACATTTACATTCCCTGATCTCTCCTCTAGCACCACCTACTGGTTAAAAACACAATTAATCTACTTTGGTTAATGCTATGTATAATATGTTCACTGACTCAGCAGTATTTTGCATAGCTAAGTAGCACCTGTTAGCATCACCATCATGGTAATCAATAGGCTACAAGACATTAGCTTGGTCAACACTTAAAGTATTAAGCCCTTTGGTTTTAAGGGTTGTAGCATTAGTTAAAACACAATACCTACATTTCCGCGCAGTGTACGCAATGAATCTTGGAGTACGAAAAAGAGGGCTGCATTTGTTGGCCACAAAATAGGACAGTCTAGTCGTGCTGGTGTGACACAGTCTTGTAATGCAGCCCCCAAAGGACATTTTGGGACAAAGCTCAGCTAATATCAGCATATTAGCATGCTAATGCTAGCATTCAGCTTGGCACCCACTGTGCCACTGTGTGTTTTTACACACAGCCTCGAGCATATTGTCTTTATGGCACATTTGGATACTTTTTTTTTAATGTCAAACTATAATTGCTGATAACAACTGCTTCACAACCAAATAAGAAGCATGGGGGGGGGGAGCACAATTTATTACAGAACAACTCTACAGGCCATTTTTCACCATTGATGTTTCAGAGTAGGGCATTGAGGAAACTTTTTTCTTCTTCGTGTGTTTCCACTGAGGGTTACAGCTCTAACCATGAACCCCTGTTGTCAACCAGTCGCCTTAAGCTCCCAGCGCCACATCTGCCGCATCTGTGCAGCAGAGAGGCAGCACACTGTAGGACGCATCTAAACTCAAGACCTCGCCTGAATAATATTAATTAAACCTCCCTAACTAATTGTGTGTTACTTTTTGCTGTCAACCAATTATGTTTTACACTCTTGGGGAGAAGCAAGATCCCTTGCTCACTGTGAAATTCCAGCTGTCATTGAATTTCAATAAGCATGTATTTAATTAACATACTAGGCCACTGGAGCATATCAATATTTATTCCTCTTACAGACAAGACAGCAGCGCGTTTGTTCTGCCCACAGTCGGCTGGAGACGCCTGGTGAGTTGACACAACATGGAGGGCGAAAACATTTGATTGAGGATCTATAAAAATGTTTACCTTGCAAGCTCAGCTGTGAGTAGCGTGCTTAATGTATCGGCTGTTTTTTAAAGCATCTGACACTGTGGCATTGTAAATAGACTGGCCTTTATGAGTGGGAAGCCTCCCAGTGCTACAAAGATGCAAATTGCCTCAGTGGTAGAAATTTCAAGGGAGAGCAGATATTGATGTGAGTTTTTGCTTTCCCACCACCATCCGTTTGTCTTGCACGTCTGTCCTGTGTTGTTCTTTTATCAAGCGCCGGTTTTGACAGCACAACAGAAATCATCCATCATCTAGATTTACCCCCACAACCCTAATATCTAGCAGACAGTCCAATGCCATAACTCCACAGGCGACAAATGCATTTTAGAGGAAAGGGGATGGTGTATGTGAGTGTGTGAATGTGTGTGTGTGCGTATGCACAAATTGTACTGTGCTAGTGTGCTTGCAGTAGCAAGAA
>OMNW01018944.1:0-11302 GCA_900303245.1 Selene dorsalis | reverse complement strand
ATTAGATATAAATGTGTTTGTGATTTAAAGGAAGATGAAATTGGTTCAAAGTGGGACAGTTACTTGAGTCAATACAGGGATATACTAAATCATATATCAAACCTTCAAGTTCAAGTTAAAAACTTTATTGTCCCTGAGTGGATGATTTGTGTTGCAGCATGGTGCTGACATTAAAGTAAAAAAAAACTTTTTGGATTGACCTTAAGGTATGAGTAATTAGCTGTTTTAGTACTTTTTAAAGTAACCTGTATCAATCACAGTGGTTGGACCTTAACTCAAGGCCTTTAGTCATCAGCCAGTGGGCCATCTTCACCATCAGGAACCTCTTGGAAAACAACACGACGAACCAGAAACTGGTTGCTGACCTGGAACGCCGTGGCCCTGCTGACTACTCTGCACTCAGGGAGCTGGGTTTCCTGGTGGAGGAGCGAGATGGAAGCCTGCTGCTCAAACCCACGAGGAAAGACTCATAAAAACCTGGGAGAAGAAGCCAGGAGAAAGGAGATCCTCAACTCACAAGCAGGTTTTCATGTGAAATAATTGTCTATAAGGGAATTGCGTACATGTGCATGCGCTTGTGTGAACATGTACGCCTATAGTCCTACTAGCCTCCGTATTGTTAGTTAGTATTAGTAGTAAGCTTCATTTGAGGGTGAATGTCTGATCCTCTGTCAAACACATGTTTTGTGCCTGTCCAGAAAAAAAACGGACAGCCACACTGCCAGAATAGAAAGCAAAGAAGTACTTTGAATCAGATATTTTTACCAGAAGAGTATGTAAAACCTACTTTTCTACATCCGTAATATTTGTAATCATGCTCAGAAGGACCTTATGGTATTCTTGATGAACAAAAGGCCCATGGGGTCCCCCTGGTACAAAAGTAGAGGTCAGACCGTTAGAAGCTCTTGTTCTGTGTTGACCAGAGTCTGGGAAATGAAGAGTCTGGGATAGACGAGCACATGCTGGTACCTTTTGGCAGGGCTAATGCTTTGTGGTTTAATCCAAAGACAAAGAGCACCACAGTGTTCGGGCTTTCCACTTTTCACTGACACTGATGTTACCAGCAGGGGTGGAGGTTTAATTCCTGGCCCATAGTGACTTCTGCAGTAACTGTGAAACAGAGAATGACCAAAACATGATATAATCAACCCCCCCACCACCTTACCTAATTAAATGGCGGTGTCTTTGCCAGAGGGACAAAGGCTTTTCTTCCTCGTTCAGTTGCTTTAAATACCTGCCCACTTAAACTGACCTAGTATTAATAATAATAAATATAATAACCTAAGAATGTCTAAATGCTAACTTTAACACTAAAACTAATAAACAATGCATGTTTTGTAGTTTAAAAACCATCAGTATAGAGCATGAGCTTGTCACTGTAGCTCTGCTTGCTTTTGCAATGCTTCTTGTCTTATGGCAACAACAACAATGAATTTTACTCCACCTCATGAATTTCATCTTACTCTTCATCATCTAACTCTTCCTCTATTTCTGTCCTATTGCACAGTCCTGCAAGATAAATAAGGCATGAGAACTAATGGAACGCATCACAGATCATTAACTATCTATAAACTCACATCATGGAGTTTATATTCTACACCTTGGACTGCTTCTAATTGCTCTGAGCTACTTTTTACCTTTACCTGACTGCACTACATAGATTAATTTTAGGATTGAGTAAATACTTCTACGCTGTACGTGCATGTGCGTGTGTTTGTGCTTCTTCTGTTGGTCAGTGACACTGGATCAGTAGTCAGTGGATGAGAGCATACTGAAAGTGTACGTCCGAAGAGTGAGTGAGTGAGTGAATCAGACCAGAAGCATTAGTTTGCAGAATGACATCCCTCTCTGCTCCTACTGTTGCTGGATAAGCTGAACAGTCCTGACACCTCAACAATACAGCGCTTTACAGGCCTGCCCACACCCTGCTCCACCCTGTTTGCTCTGCCTCTGATTTTTAATGACAAAATGTATTGAAACAATCGGCTGGACTCTCCCCTCAATCCGTCGGCATAGTGAAGGGAGCTTATGTGGTTCCGGTCCCCAGGATTTCAGACAGCTAACAAAACAGCTGTTACTTGCGCTCGACTGGCTGGCTGCAATGCTTTTCAGCCCCACAGGAAAGAGGCTGTGCGAGTCAGCCGGGCTGAATGAGGTGGCATGGCCATGCTAGTCTGTTCACCTCCTAACACATTAGCACCACATCGGTCAAGGCCAGAAGTTCTTGTGTTTCCCATATCAGCATCAGCGGTTTATTCCATAGGCCTCTACTATTTTGTATCTGTGCCTTCTGGTTTGATATTTACCCAAAGCAAAAACACTTCACTGTCAGGGTTTAAAATACATGCTTCATTCTCATGGCTCAAATGATATGTTTACATAATGTCTAATAAAGTACAATGTGTGACAAACAGCTTTTTGTAATGATTTTAATAATGCTAAGATATTACATAAAACCCAAGAGGCATTAAAAGGATGCTCAGATTTTTATTGGTAAAAAAAGGAAAAAATACAGCTGTCCATTTTTGTAAGTGATGCATACTTTGTTTTAGCCACAGAACAAATAAACTTAAATTATCTGTGTTTAAGTTATATATAACTATACTTTTAGGAAGCAAAGAGTTGCTCCTTGTCACTGAAAGCGCTAATAAGACAACTGGAAACACAGAAATCTCCTCGATCTAAGCTGCACATTTAGCTGTTTACTGAAACGTCCAATGTACTATGTATTAGCAACTTCCATATATTTAATCAAATACTCGACAGTGGTTTCCACAAAATTTTCTGGACTTTCCAACGCTTTAAGGAATCACTCAACTCTTAGGAGCAACTTTGAATTGTGGCGGATCGCATTGAGATAGACAATCTGGGCTACTGCGATAAAACACATGGAGTATTTACAATTTAGGAACTTTGATCAAAGACATAAATTCCAAATAATTTATAGATCTCAAATCTGAATACAATGACATTAGAAACACTGGTAAATAGTGACTTTGTTTTCCATCTATAAATGACATAAAGTGCCACGTTCCTCATATAAAAATATACTCTTCAAATTGTTTTGTAAGTTATATAAAGCCTAAATAAACATTTCTGAATACATTAAGGGTGCTGTCCAAAAATAGCTTGGAGGCCTTTGATCCTCTCATACCCCCTTCTGTGTGGTTGGGGAACATGCCATCCACCCAGGCAGGCCTAAACCGCGCTGGAAGGCCTTGTGTAAGCAGAGGCCACGATGTGGAATTCCACGTCTCTGCTGTTCATGGGAATGTTGGATGTATCTGAACGTGATTGCACCTCTATGGAGTTCCACTGAGGCTTACATGCTTTTCTCAGAAGTCAAGAGCCCTCTGAAAACAAGACAATGAACGCAGTCAGGACTGGAAGTGCTGCTGAAACTGACAAGTTGGATGCTTAAAATAGTATGCCAGTGGTTTCTGCCTCTTTGGCTCTTTGTGTAACAAAGGGTCTGGGCCCTGAGGGGGAATATGTCCATGAGAGCAGCACTCGACAGCACCAGCCCCCCCAAATTACTCATTTCCAATGGAAAAAAAGGAAGAATGTGACTATGTGAGTGCAAAAGAAAAGGATTTATATATAGCAAAATACTCCACTGACCACTGATAATGTATAAACATATAAAAAGGAATTTTTAGTGGCTGAAAATGTGACTCCATGTAACTATAAATCTGTTACTCCCAGTTTGAAATGTATCAGTAGCAATTGAAGATCATAAAAGAGGAAAAATGTTAGAGCAGTTGAATTCACTATCCGTTCTGTAAGACTTACAGTTTGAAAGTTTTGATATTTTTACATAAATAATCTTGTTTTATTTTCAGTGTTCAAACATCATACAGTGTGAGCGTACAGTTAAACGTATTCCACTGCCACCTTTCAGTCTTCATCAGGAGCCGGTCGTCATTCATGACAGTCCAAAGCACTTCGCTTCCAGTTGGCGTGTAACGAGTCTTCTCAATAGTTCCTTGTTGCTCGCTCGTGCACAACATCCGTAAGCTACATTTTTGCAACATGTTGTCTTCAAGATATTGATTTGCTGGAGGAAAAAAAGAGAGAAAAAGATTGAATCCTTTCATCTGCAACATGTTTTGAATCGTGCCGCAGTTCTCGCACCAGTACGCAAGCAAATGTTTTTTTTTTTCTGAAATCTTCATGTTTGTTTTTCCCCAAACTCTCCAAACCTCATGAACCATTTCACGTCTGTCTTTCCTTGCTTTAGAGAACTCCAAATAGGTTGTCAAGATGTGCAAAATGTTGAATAAATACTTCCAAGTCCTTCACTTCAAATTCCACTTTGTCGTATCCCCTACCCCTTGTCCATTTTCCAATCCTCACCAGATGATCCCAATTCCCTTTGTCCCTACTTGCAGGTGAAAACTTCTGATTTCTCACTGCAGGTGTTGCACTTCACAAAACAGCACCAGTGGAACTTGCAGTTGCACTGCCACACGCGAGTGTAGTGGTGCGTGTTGTAACCCCGGCCGCAGCACATCACGTTGCAGCTGTCTGTGTGGGTCGAGGTGCCGTTGCACAGTCTGCCTCTTGTCCCTGTACTTCCTGTCGCTGTGTCCTCCTCGCAGTAGTTGGGCGAGCGCTCCAGGTAGACCAGGTCCGTGTCCGTGGGCTTCTGATAGCCCCGGGCCTCTTTGAGACGTAGGAAGGAGGGCTGGCGAAGCCGCGAAGCCCGGACGGGCTCTACTTGAACCGCTTCGCTGTAGCGTTCCTTCAGCAGGTAACCAATCTCTCTGAACTTTGGCAGCGTGATCCAGCAGGTCTTGGTGGTGCAGGAACCAGATACACCGTGACACTTGCACTCCAGCTTCATCCGCTCTTCTAGGATCTGATCACATATAGAACAGAGGTTCAGTCAGTATAAACTGAATTTATAAATATATTCTGTGGGAGAAAGGCATAAATTGTAACTTTGTGTCATTTTAAATTCATATGTCCATGGCATGAATTTGAAACAGTTAATAGTAATTGCATACCCTTGAAATCTGTCTCTTTTGGTAAGCTGGGCTTTCTGTGGCTATTTCAACTTTCAACACACGGACCAGTGTGCCAACTTTCTGTCAAAAACCTGGGGAAAATAACTCATACCCCAAAAACTGTAGTCTCTAATTAACTTTACCTTTCTTCAGACCACAAAATGGCATGACATGCCGAGAAAACTGACCAGAACTGTTGTGCAACCGTGCACAGATAGAGTTACATTGTGGTCTGAACCCAATTTATATTATAATACGTCATCTGAAAATATTTGTATTTTCGCAGACGCACATGAGGAAACTGACAGGTGACTGTTTTCTCTTGACACTGAGCCCAATTTTGATATAACCGATTTTGTAGTAGGTAAATTTTGATTACAAGACAGTGTGACCTAAGTTTCTATCACACTCTGGTGCGAGTTTGTCCTTGGATTTGGTTGGTTTAGTGTGTGCGCTGGTGCAGAAGTGTAGTCTTTGGTGCTGCAGCTGAGAAAGGAAAAGGGAGAGACTTGCAATAATATCCTCTGTCCTGACTTGATGTGTAGTAATTCAGTCAATGAAGTTTAGGAGTGTGGCACAGCTCCACATTTAGCAGCTGAATCTGCCAGACCTTACGTCTCGTTTTACACATACACACCCACACGTGCATGAAAACGCTCTGCTGCACAGGAGTGTCTTTAAACATTTGAAGTTATTGTTAGAAATAAACAATAAATAACTTAAAATTTATTTTTTATACTCATGGGCAATCTGTGCCTCTTCGCCATTTTATTCTCATCTGCGCCGGCGTATGGTGGCTGTATGACTTTTGCATTACCTTTCGCCCGGCCTCATTGTTGTGCAGGTTCATCAGCCGACGGGCATTTTTCTTGATCTCCCGGGCATCTACAAAGCGCCGCGAAAACTCCACGCCGTACTTAACGTCAGCCGAGCAGCCTCCCCACTTCCAGCCCTCCTCTTGGTCGTGGTAGCCCTGCTTCTCTCGGTCACAACCGCACTGGCTCAGGTTGCCTTGGCTACAAGCTGCAGTCACTGCGTGGGCAACTCCAGCTGCAGTGATGGCATATGTGAATGCTGCCTCCCTGCTGCCTGAAGAGAATAGAGAGGGATCTGAATAAATCTGATTTGGGGAGGAATGAAAGTGCTTTAGTTGTTTATACGGCGCCAGCTTTACACATGAAATGCAGTTTCCTTCAATGTTGTTTTGGTGTGAGAGTCAATATTTTTAGAACTGAGCCCCTGTTCCAAACTGTAAACATTGGGTACGCAATGAGTGACAGTGTGAAATGTAGGATCCAACAATTCTCAAGCTTGGTCCATTCTAGCAACTAATACTCAATCACATACTGTGATTGAGACACTGACTGTGTACCTCCACACAGGTACAGCTAAATCTACGTAAATACCTCTCGACTCATATAGAAGCTATGCGGGAACTATGTGGCTTCCCTAAACTTCATGGACCAATAAGAGGGATGAAGGTGTAATTTCTCACATCCAAGACTAATAGGAGGATAAAAGAGATGTTAGTTACACAGAATCAGAGTCCTGAGAATCAGTGTTACAGGCGTCAAAACAACACACCAACTCAAACAACCTAACAAGCCGTGTCAGCCATAAACTGTGGCTTAACCTGAGCAAATACCTGCAGAGTGCAGATGGAAGGCTGCTTCACTCTGCCAAGTACAATTAACAGCTATAAATAGTTAAAATTAGCGGAACTAGATAATTAGGCTTGCCGACAGGATGACTGGTGGCCGATGGCATTCAAAGGGAACTGCCAGTCAATCCACAGAGGCTGATCTACACTAGTAAAAATAATCTTCGATCAGGCAGGGGAAAGATTAAACTGTGTCCTGTGAGCCCTCAAACTCACTGTAGCACAGTACTTCATTTTAGGGTCTTAGCAGCATCACTTTTGTGGTATATGATGTATGTGTAATAGTAGTTAAGTACCTGTTGCTCAGGTACACCTAGTTTTTCACTTTCACCTCAACTGAAATAATCTTACTCTCCCTTTCAGTGTCAATTACAATAAGAGACTGTAATGGTCTTTGAGTGTGAGTGTATATAATCTCATAATATCTCACTAATTTCTGCCTTGTTTCATAGCTCTGATCTGCATCAGTAGTCGGTCACAATAAGAACAATTATCAGTATAGTGAAGAAAACACAAGTGACATCTACTGGCTGACTGGAGGAGCTATTTTCTAGATCGGCACTCATGGAGTTGCAGTCTTAAAGTTTTTCATCAATGGAATTTCTCACGCGGCTTAAGTGTCAGTCTGTGTCCGTCTTAGGCGGTCCACATTATTACAGCAAATGATACCGCTGTGTTACATGTTGAAATAATCTGTGGCCAGGCCTGACTGAGATATGCCCATTTCCAAGCCTTTGTATGTCACCATTTGAACTTCAGAATAAACACATTTATATTTATGGCGTGGAGGGGGGAAGTGAATTTATTGGCACAACAGTTGGTAACAGGATATTCCCCCTCTCCAATCAGGATAATGCTGGGCCTCCGTTCTTCTCAACAGCCCAGAGTATTAATGCATGGCGTCTCTGTAGAGGCGATTCTAATGGCTCCCGTCCAACCTGACAAACTCACTCGCTGAAACCATCGGGCCTGCGGTTCCCCTGGTCCATAACTCATAACAAACTCTGAAGTCTTCTCTCATCAGGCTAAATCCATGGCCCATTCAGATATATTGTATGGTGAGCATTTCTCAAGGCATCAGGAGCATGCAATAGCCAAACAGCCATCTCCTCGCACTTTGATTTGTTTTGATTGTACAGCAGTGCATGCAGCGTTCCATTGTTGCCATCCAGCTGCTGGAGCTGACTTCAATTAGTGGTTAGCATGAATCTCTCTGGTCTTTCTCAATGCTTAATGAGTTCACAGCCCTGGCAGGTCAATCAAATGAAGTGGCGGATGGTATATTTGTGACACAAGAAGGGGGGTATGGCCTTGCCTTGTCTAACATTTCCTTCTTTAAAAAAAAAAAAGAAGAAGCAGACATGGATAAGAATAGGACGAGGAAATTAACCAGCTTTACAAAGAATCCCTGAACATGCCTGGAAATCTGACACGTTCTGCGCCGTTAGCTACAACTCTCTAATTAGTTTTTAGACAGATCTAATTAGTTTTAGCCTTAATCTTAATTCTTATTTGACGAAACTGTCCACATGGAGAGGACAGGAGGAACGTAGCTGGGCCCGAAGTGTCTCTCTAAGCTCGTTTACACGCCACAAGAGAAAAGAGACATTTCCTCTGACAAAAGAAATAAAGGGATCCAGACGTCTGTCTCCCTGTCTCCCGTGTAGAAGAAAGTGATTGCTCCCAGAGCTGCTAGATTAAACATGGATCCAAACCCACAGCAAGACCGCAACAAAACATTTCGGACTGAAATACAATTTATATAAGAGGTTCACGTTAGGAGCAAACAGGCTTCTGTGAGAAATGAAACAGTGAAGAATGTTGTCTAAAACAAGGGAGATGTGTTAGTTTCTGTGGTTAGAAATACTTTGAGAAGATGGCACACCCAGATAGGCCTTAGACCAAGCTTCACAGGGGAAGACTTCGCCATCCGTTTACGGCTGTTTTGTTTTGCTGTTTTGTTGTGACAGTGTGTTACAAGCACAGTGATGTTCCACACATCAACCAGATTGACGCTCCTTTGGGGAACGTTAACACAGCCTTTGGAGTTGCCGCGGCAGAACCAAATTCACTGTGGTTTGCGCGGCGTCTTCGTTAAAGTTCTGCCACCCGTCTCAAAGTCTGTTTCACACGGCTCGAGTCGAGTTATGTTGCAGATTTCTTTTTCCTCATGTCCCTGACGAGATTTACACGTCGAAGAACAATACAACACAGATGAGAAGACGGGCTGGTGTCAAAGCACTGCTTGGCTCTTTCAGTTTCTGTGAATGGGAAATCACAGCCACACAGCTCAGTCTTTGCTGCAGATAGTCTTGTTCTTGTTATTATACCTGTTGTCCTGCTTGTTGCATCTCATTTAGTCTAATCTGAACAAGTGTTGTGAAATGTCTGGCACACTTGGACAGCCCTATAGCTAGTATTTACAAAGATGAAAACCAGTTTTACCCCTGGGACATCTCTGAAGACCTGAACATCCCTTGTTTGATTCCAGCTGAGGACCTCTGTTTCAAGTCATGTCCTGTTTCTGTCCTTATTTCCTGTCATCTATCTGCTAAGACAAAACAAAACCTTTAACACCACAATCTTTATTTAAACCTTCTGGGGCCTTGGACCAACTTTCTTACCATCACTTAGCCCACTTAGCTGATTTCCTAAGGTAAAGCCATTAAGATCTGAGTTTCAAACAGACTGACCTACTCTCAGCTCTTGTCCAAAGACCGTCCTCTCGCCCAGGGCTGAGCAGTTCCACCGGCCGTAGCGGAACTGGTACTGACACTCATTGATCCCCAACTGAGCGCCTTCGCCGATGACGATGATGGCGTCGGGGCGAGTCTGACAGAGGGCCCTCTGACGGGGGGCCAGTCCCGGGATCTTGTTGCAGATGATGTTTGCACCAAGAGCTACCACAGAGGACAGCGCCCTATGGGCACAGAGAGAAGGAGTTTAATGACAGAGGAAACAACAGCAGCAATTTTTACAAGGCCATATACTATAGATAACACTGAAGAGAGAACAGAAGAAGATGTGGAAAAACAAAGATTCATCAGTGAACATGTATTGTCTGGATCTAACTCTACTTGAGCATTATTTGACCTTGATTTGGACCAAAGAATAACAACGTATCTCCAAAACACTAAAGTTTCACCACACTTTTCATATTAGTCGCCAGTTTATACATAATGATGATAAACAAGACCAAATCAGAAGGTACAGTAAGAGTATACTCTGCATCATCCATCCTTACCCCAGATCACATCATAGGTATTTTAATGGACCTTCATAAAGACATGAAAAAGAACAATAGTTAATTATAGAAATGGGACTAAATCCAGTTCATTTCTGTCTGCCCCTCTCTCCCTCTCTCTGTTACAGAAAACATGAACCACCACAGCTATTTTAGGTTTCAGGACCTGCCCTTGTTATGAATGAGAGGCATGTATGGTGCAGCAATCATTCTCTTTGTGAGGGCCTGGGTCTCTGAATGTCATAAGAAAGAGCTCATTACATTGGTCTGCTCCTATAGAGAGACCAAGAAGTTGTCCAGTATGACTCTTTTCCATATGCTGCTTTCATATTAGACTTGTCTGACCAGGTGCTGCCTTGACGAAGTGGCTCTGGTGTAATGTGTAAATCCATGAGAGCAGGTTATCTCATCAGCTGCGCACGTATAAGAGCTTGTAAAAAAAATCATGTGGGTTAAACACTGGCTTCATTTAGCCTAATCTGCAGGCACTTTCTTATAAGCAGCGGATTTATGGCACAATATTAGAATGAAAATGACATAACTGCTCATATTATAGGGAAAAAAACCTGCTTGTTCCGTGGTCGTCTGTGATTCCATTGTGGAATAAAAATGAAGTTGATTGAACGACACAAGTCACGCACTTCCTACCAGTGTTTCCAAACTTTTGGCTGAGTGGATATTCCAAGTTACATTTTTTCCGTTTCCATCCATCTCTCTGCCACGCCAGAACCAAATGTAACCACAAGAAAGAAAAAAAAACTGAAAAAGTAGCCTATATCCATATTTTCCATCCAGCAAATTAAAAAGCTGTAGAAACGAGTTTTACATTCTCTTGCACTGAAACTCCTCAACAACCTCAATAAGCTCGCCACGCGCGATCAAACGCGACTATCCAGTTTCCTGGTGCGTAATTGGCCATTTGATTTTGCGCGTAAAGGAAGAGCCACCTGCACGCGTCAGGTGAGCTTCAAAATCAAGCTGAGCGACGATTGAACTGAACAAGTACATTGATAAGAAACCTACAGGTAGCTACCGCTGGTGAGGATGAGGAAGATCTGTGGGTAGTAGACGGACAGCAGCGCACTGCGAGACGAGATGATGAGCATGGTTGCGCATTGAACACCACTTGTGCTGCGCTCTTGCGGTTTGAAAAAAAAAAAAAAACAGATGGGAGAGGGGGAAAAAAAGAGGATGAGGTGTGAACAAATATATCCCTTTTTAATCTGACGTCCGAACAAGTGTCCTCTTTGTCTCCCCGCCGTTCAGAGGTGGTGTCTTCAGCTAGTGCAGCCGTGGCGCGCTGCGACAGCTCCAAGCTCCGCTGTCCATGTGCTGGAGATGAGAGGCTGCATCCCTCGGCCGAAGTGCGCTCTGCCACCTGGGCTCATA